>JAZHYW010004901.1:0-41739 GCA_037355805.1 Ixodes ricinus
GAGGCTCCCCAACGAACTCCAGTAAAATAACGTAAAATGTTGATTGTTTTGTTTACTTTTGCCTCCAGCATATCGATGTGTTTTACCCAAGTGAGGCTTTGATCTAGAATCACTCCAAGAAAGCGATGATGCGAGACGCGTTCTAAAGTTTGACCCTGTATTTTTAGCTCGAATCCACGAAGGTGCTTCCTCGTGAATGGAAGCATTACTGATTTTGAAGGCGCAATATCCATACCTCTTTCACTTAAGAACTCGTTTAAGAGGTTCAGTCCCGCTTGAAGCTGATCCTGTAAAGTCTTCGGACATGTGCCTGAGGCCCAGATACAAATGTCATCTGCATATATCGTTACATTGAGTGGTGAAGGAGGCGACCGGGAAGCAAAGCCATGACCGTATTAAATAGAGTAGGGCTTAGTACGCTCCCTTGAGGTACGCCATGTCGGAGATTTTGACTCGTGCTATCTCCATCTGCGGTCTTTACAAACATTGTCCGTTTTGAAAGGAAGTTTTTTATCCACCGTACGACTCGTCCCCGAATTCCAAGTTGTATAAGACTATATAGAATGTGGATTTGACTTACTGTATCGTATGCGCGCTTGATATCTAAAAAGACAGCTATTGTGATTTTTCCGAGCGCACGTTCATGTTCTATGTACGTTACCAAATCTAAAACGCAATCCATCGTGCAGCGTTTGGGCCGAAACCCTGCTAGTTCTTCCGGTAACACTTCACTTGTCTCTAGCCACCACTGTAGTCGTTGATTAATTAGCTTTTCAAAAAGCTTACCTAAGCAGCTTGTAAGGCTGACCGGTCGAAAGGAGGCTAGGTCCATGGGTGTTTTTCCCGCCTTCAAAAGCGGTATGACCTTAGCGACTTTCCATTGGTCTGGTATTTCTTCCTTGACCCAGAGAGAGTTGAACGTGCTCAAAAGGAAGTTCAGCGCACGTGGACCGATGTTGGTCAATTCATCCCATGTGATCAGGTCTGGGCCAGGTGACCTACCCCGACGTGTCACTCTCAGTGCGTTTTGAAGTTCCCTCATTGTGAAAACGCAATCTAGCTCCAAATGGCAGGACGTAAACTCGTTATCAATTGTTTGTTTGGCATTGACACACGAGGCAAAGTATTTAAGTGTCAGCGATGCCGCGCTTGGTCGAACCAATAATTTGCAAAACTCGTCTGCTATTGTCAGTTCTGATACGCCTCTGGATAGGGCCATTGCTCGCAGCGGGAACCTTTGAATAGCCGGCGCTTGGAGAGCTCTAATAATCATCCACATCCTCGCGAGGTCACTTACAGCCGATAGCTTAGCACAAAGCTGTCGCCATCGATGTTTGGCAAGTTGCCTAAGTTTACGTTGTATAAGGCCGTGAACACGCTGAGCCTCCTTATAGTCCTCTATCCATCCTGAGCGGCGGTATCTTCGTTCGGCTCTTCGTCGTATTGCTCTAAGTTTTTCATACGAAGCATCAACACCTCTATAATCGGATGGAATGGATACCCATCTTGTTGCGTGGTCAAAGTTTTCTCTCACAATCGAAGTAAAATCGTCCAGCGTATCAACGTTTTTACAGCTTAGCGTATTCAAAGATCGAAACATACGCCAATTTGTAATTTTAACTTTACGTTGTCCATTGCGCGGTCTCGCTACCTTTCTGTACTGGACGAGTATGGGCAAATGGTCGCTTCCATGGGTTTCTGTATCAACATGCCACGATAAATCCGGGAAAATGTCTTGAGAACATATTGTCAAATCCAGAACACTTGAATAAGTACATCCACGAAGAAATGTCTGAGAGCCATCATTTAGCACGCATAGATTAGATTTCTCTATTACATTGGCAATCAGCTTCCCTCTCCTATCATTTTGTGCGCTTCCCCACAATGTATGGTGCGAGTTAAAATCCCCACATAAAATGTAGGGATCACTAAATTTTGAGAATATCGATGTTAGGTCTTCCTCCGTCACTGATGTTACTGGCTCTATATATACGCAGGCTATAATTATTGCGGTCGTGCCAAACATAACCTTGCACGCGACGTATTCTGGCGCTTCAGATAATGATGAGCACACAATAACTGATGGTATGTCTTTCCTCACACAGAGCATTGCTCGACTGGGGCCATCCCGACGGGACGAGCAATACGTGAGGTAGCCAGCTATCTTAGTTTTTGCATCTGTGTGAGCTTCAGATATTGCCAGGACAGGGAACTGGTATTGCGCAACGAGCTTCCTGAAGTCTCCTATTTTAGTTCGGAGGGAATTCGCATTCCATTGGAATATAGTCGTTTCACTGTACACACTATTCATTACATTTCAGGGACCCTTGTCCCCAGAATAAGGGGTTCCATAGTAAGGATCGCTTTTACCTCTGAGATGTTGGCGGCGTCTGGTAGCGATCTAATGATCGCTTTCACTGCCAAAAACAGTAGCCGCATGAGAAATTGTTGATCAGTTGCTTGGCTGTTTGCGTTGACCTGGGAATCTGCATTGTATGTAGCAGACGGCGTCTCCATTGAGGGTGTCGTTTGTGATGCAGTGGGTCGTGGAGCCCTTCGGGCACCGGACGAGGTAGGCATTGGAGGTCCTGACTCGCGCTTTTCGGATTGAGTGAGCGGCGCTGACGTCATGGAACCATTTTCATTCTTTGAAGTGGTGTTTCTCTTACTTGGTTGTCGATGTAGCACGTCTGAATACGTAGGCTTGGATGTCGACGATTTTGTGTCGTTTGGAGTTTCAAGTATTCGCACCATCTCTGGATTTGATGGTGGAGATCGTCGAGTAGGCGTTCTGCCATTTATGATTTCTGTTTTTCTTACAACTGCTGCCGCTTTTTTACTGGAGCAGCCGGAAAACGTTGCCGCGTGGCCTTGGCCGCAGTTGGCGCATTTAGGTTCAGCTCGTGAGCTGCAGTCTTGATGGTGATGTGGACCTGCACATATTTTGCAACGGCGGGCACCGCGGCAGTTCTTGGCAATATGTCCAAATCGTTGACATTGATAGCATTGAAGGGGAGAACCGAAGTACTCTTCCACTGGGTGGCTGGTGAACCCCAAGTATACCCTGGGGGCATCGGGCGGTCCTGTGTGAAGCGAAGTATGACGCTATCTTTGGGACGGGCCACTGAAGTGCCATCTTCTTGTCTTTGGTATGCAACCTGTCTTTGGACAGTTAGTACACCATTGTCTTTTAAGTACTCCAATAGATCACTGTCGGAGTATTGGAGAGGAACTCCTTTGATTTTGCCCATGTTTTCGGAGTAGGACCTTGGAGTGGTTGCCCTTACCTCGATTCCCGCGAGGGATGTTTGCGCAAGCAGTTTATTTGCCGCAGGAAGGGACGCGACACTGACCGATAGGCTGCCATCCTTGGCGATTCTGTGTGAGAGTATTTTTTCCTGTGCTATTCCCAATACCTCTCGTGCCAGAACATTCGGGTTCACCTTCCAGAAGGAAGTCTCCTTGGACGTCGGATGAAAGAGTATTGGGATACCTGCTGGTCGGTTTTTCTTGTAAGAGACGATGGTGAAACTTGCGTCATCGTCGTTATCATCCATGCTTTCCTGTAACGTGTAAGTCGACGTCGCCGCTTCCGATGGAGGGTCTGACCTCTGTGGGTCGAGTCTGCATGCGCCTTCAACGCGCTGCCGTTTGATGGGAATGACGGCTTCCGCCTGTATATCTGAGTGGGTAGTTGGGTGCGTCGGTGCCAGCTCTTGAGAGGGTGGATTTTCATTTGGTGAAGGTGATTTACCTTGTTCCTGGGAGGGTGGTACTTGTTCCATGGTGGCGGGTGGCTTTATCGATGGAATGGCATCAGGTTGCGACGGCAATGGCAATTTGCCGGCCGTCGACGCCCGTTTCTTGGTGTTCAGACTTGCCGGTGCAGATGCCAAGTTAAATATATAATGCTTGCGACTGCAATAGCAATTGAAAATTATTTAAGATTGGCCAATTTATGAAAAATAAGCTGAGAGCCACAAAACTGCGACAGGCTGTTCCGAGGCTGCTTCTTCTTTACTTGGTGACCTATCATCGAGGATGAATCTGTGGCACAAGTGGGCTAGCGCACACCAACTCAGAGCTCTTAAAGCGAAAGCTCGCTCTGCACATATCCAGGGATTCTAGGTTCAATCCCCACCCCTGCCCGTTTGATCTGGATGAGCATCGTACCGGCATGCGGTCGTGTATCACTACTGCGTGGTGCACGTTAATAGCCCCGAGCTAGCCGTTGTACTCCAATGGCTATATTTCTCATCTACAGCTGGGAGACAAGTCGTCCTTTGAGGCAGCTAGACTAAGTTCTAGGCTGTATAAACATACACACACCCCACTTTTTTTTAATTATAACCTGTCACCGACTATAGTTTATCTGAGTATTTCAGTGAAATCGACTGCAGGTGGTCCTCTGACGTTCGTCGACGGCCTCTTGCATCGTTCCCGGAACGACCTTGTGTGTTGACGGACAGTGGCGTACCAACTTGTTTTTGGGTAAGGGGAAAACCAGACCTCCCCCCCCCAGGGCCGGGTGCGCGGTGCCCTTGGTATCCCTTGAGCGCCGCCGGCCAGTGTTTGCACTGCCCAGTCGCGGCTGTTTCAGGGGGGGCAAAACACATGCCTTGCCCCCCGCTCTGAGAACTGGGGAAAGGGAAGGGGAGGGCGGGAGAAGCAAGCGCCCCCCTTGCCCCTCCCCCCCCCCCCACGGTGGGTACGCCCATGTTGACGGATGCTTTTCACGAGAGCGCACCGTAGTCAGTAAAGCATTTCGCAAATTACAGTGAGTGCCTGTAGGTATAGTCAAGGTGTCTAGTAGCCGGATCTTTTTGATAGACTTGAAAGATACTTTCTCTCGACCGCTTCGCCAAGAGCAGCGATGAGGTGCTGGCCGCGAATTATTGCCCGAGTAATCCCGACGAATACAAAGCTGAGCAGTAGTCGAGAGAAGACATGGGGAACCGGAACTTTAAGTTGTTTGTCTACGTGCGCCTCTGAGTGTAGAGTCAAATTGTCGGTATACTACTCCATCTGTCACGCAGACTGCACCGAGAAATGACATTTCATCATCGCCATCTGCGCAGAAAGACTTTGATGCGACGGGGGTTCCCGGTAGAAAGACATCATCACTGTTATGCGTCCTCAGTTACTTACAGACGTGTCGAATTTTTGCAGTCGTAGACTCCATCGATAGAGACGTCTGGGTCTCTAAACTCGTCAAGCAGAATGTTGGAACTGAAGCTCATGGAAGGCGCCGATTAGACTCTTGCGACGACAGCGAGAGGTCATCGCTGCAATGATCCAATCGGCGCGCTCCGTGAACTTCGGCCCCACTTCGGGGTTGGCGAGCCAACATGGCGAATACCCAACTAATTTGTGAAAACTCTTAATTTAACTTCCATAAAGGTATAAAGGATGTAATGCCCGTAAACTTTATAAAATCAAGAACCTCGTCTGAAGCAACCTGCTGGGCGATCTATAATAATGGCTTTGCAATAAACGTGCCACATGCTCACCTCTCGAAACCCAACTCCCTATATATGCGTTACTTGACGTACAGTGTATGAGGTCAGGTGATGGGTGCGGCGAATAAGAATCGTGGCCTGACTTGGTGTCGAACCAGGCTAACAGGATCTCAGAAACGTGTGGAGCACTAAATGAGAGTTTTCGGCCTTTCAACCGGATAATGTTACGAAGATGTAGACTCCGGTACAAAAATATTACATTTTTATTACGAGAAACTTCTGCCAAAAAAAAAAATTTTAAAACAACTTGTGTTGGTGACCAGATGCAGACTAACCTTCCGACAATTTTGTAACCTTTTGATTTTGAAAAATTTTGCATTTTGAAACAGTCTCGATGCTTGGCTTTAGGTGCAGAACTTTTTAGATTCCCGAAATAGGTGTTGACCATTTGAGCCA
The DNA here is from genome assembly GCA_037355805.1 of Ixodes ricinus. Lineage (NCBI taxonomy): Eukaryota > Metazoa > Arthropoda > Arachnida > Ixodida > Ixodidae > Ixodes > Ixodes ricinus. The sequence continues at coordinate 5,916 of JAZHYW010004901.1, forward strand.
ATTGTCAAACCTGCTGTAATAAACAGCGATTTTTTTTTATTACCATTGAAGAACAGTGAAGGTCTTGGAAGGCGCCGATTAGCTCCCTTTAAATGCGAGCACCATTCAAACCTATGAGATAACGCTTCAAGCCTCATCCCTATTTATATAGCAGTATAGATGCCTCGCATTGGCCTGGGGTATCGGCTCGAGAAAATATTGTATAGGCAAAATCGCATGTCTCCAATATCCACTGAAGTACTCGAGACCAACAGAAAATAATCAGCACTTGCCGAGCATTAACCAGGCCCATGAACGTGAAAGGCGACGTGGCAGCCGACATGTCAAGGCAAAATTTGTCTTTAATGCGAGAGCATTAACTGTCCCGTGGAAAGAGCCGACGTCATCAGCTTTGAAGCCGCGCCGAATGGCAGCTAAACTCCTTTCTTCAGGTCAAGCCGCAATCTGATGGCTACTAGCTTTGAAGCTGCGCGAAAAGACAAGCCAAACGGCACCTAGTTTCCCTTTTCTCAATGGAGCGAAGTGAAGCCGAAATCTGATGGATTGCTATTGGAATTCTATTGGCAGGCTGCGCGTCATAGTTTCAAGGGACGAGGCTCCCATTGGCCGGCGCGCGTCAGTTTCAAGGAAGGCCACGCCCATGGCATTGTTGCTTACAATTTGATTGCATCTTTGCAAACTCCCGCGGCAATATTTTTCGACGTTGCCTCCAAGGCGCAGCTTCACATGATGAGGAAGATAAATAACGTATAAGGACGTCGCATTTTACCCCGGCATGATGAACGGCAGGTATAAACGATCGCTAGAACGTGATAGGTATATTGCTTATATGAGTGACTTTCTTAGTCTGAGCTCTGCAGTAGTTTACCCCAAAAGACCACATCCTAAACCAATACAAACGACGAATCACCGGTAACGTGTTTAGGGCCAGTTGGTTCCCGTTATATTCCAACCTTCAACTATAATATGAATACGAAACGAGCTGTGTAGCATACTATTTCAGCGATGTCTGAAAGGCTAACGAGGGCATCAAGATCTGCACCAAAACCAATATCGGACAACGTCTTACGTAGGCAAAGCCATTCTGGAAACCAAACCTCGTGTTGTGAACTTGACGTCAGCGACTCGAAAAGTGATAACGCGCGTGTCAAAGATTCACGGGTAAGCGTCATTTCGTGCCGGCGACCAAGTACGTGTTTATTCCATACAAGCAGCCTGTTGTCAAAGTTCGTGGGGGCCCGACTATACAGGGTGTTTATTTTTAGGCTTCACAAATTTGTTTTAGAAAAGCCGTCAAAGCTATATAGTACGGTCTGTGCAGGTGAGTCATATGGCCATTGGGACATGATACAGAGGCTAATCGTCACGATAAGTCGATTAATCTTTACAATTTTAATTACCTTTTAATTAGCGAAATTATAAGTTAACATATAGTCCTATTTAGAAACTTGCCCTGCGACTTAAAAACCACTAATTCAGTAAATGTAAGAAACATCTAGTCTAAAGATCGTGGGAAGCGCAGTCGTTGCTAAACTTGTCACTCCGTGCAATATGCGCAATTCTTGCGATGTCAAAACGCAAACTATATTATTAAACACGTACGTTCTTGCACCGCCAATCTTGCGCCTGTTGCACAAGCCACAAGTTTGGAACGCGCCTCCCATGCGCTTTGAATTCTCTCTTAAAATTGCTCATTTCGTGGGTTTTGATGACGCTCAGCAAGTTTCGAATTGAAACTCATATATTTATTTTCGCAAGTTAAGAAGTAAATTCATAAATTTTAGTTAATATTTTACTTTTTGTGACGTATAGCGGCTATATCATATCCTCCTGACTCCTGCACAAACGACTTTAGAGTGGCTTTCACGTTTCTTTCTAAACGAATCTGTAAACCTAAAGCATATACAGCCACTACTTCTGTCTAGTCGCAACTGCACGTGTCGTTCCCGAACACTCCCAATAAAATACAAACGAGACCCCACACCCAGTACATCTTGCGACAAATGGGCTGTCGACCGTAGTGTAGAGTGCGCTTGTTAAGAAATGGGATGAAATTTAACTTCAGGTAATATTTTTTTCCGGGATGCCCACGATAGTCTAAACGTGCGTATGAATGTAGACTACATATTCAGTTTCTCAAATTTTTCTATTTTTATAACGGTGCTACATTTTCACGAGGTGCCGCGCAAGTAAGGCAATTCGAAAGTAACGCGTTTGGGTGTGTCCTTCATTAAACGGAGCACTAATCGCGCGTCTACTTTTTTGCTCCTAACACCTGCTTTTACCCGGAAAAGCTTTAGTAGTGGCGTCCGAGAAACAGCTGTAAAACAAGATGATGATCTAAAACAATTTTTTTTAACTGTTGACTTTAGGTGGAGGTTTTTTGTCCAAATAAAACATTATATTTCGCTTACAATATTTACTAATATTTAGGCGAAATAAAACGAACAACTAAGAAGAATGTCTAAGGCATCGTGACTTTTTTGAAAAAGAAAGTTAAGGCACACAAACATTCGAAGCATGGTTGTCCAGGTAACTCGCAGTCATGCGTCAACGAAATGTAGTTCCGGCGTACTGCTTGAGTGAGCCCGTACACTCCGACATCTTTGACTGTCCGTGGGATCTTTCCTTCACACATAACTTTATCGGCGAATATATCGACAGTGCAACCGGATTTTACTTGAGACTGCAAAAGAATGTTTTCAAGATAAAGAGAGAAGCAACATCTCGTTTGGCTAGACATCTGACTCAAATATGGCAAGTGAAAGAAGCGCAGGACCAGGGATCTGCTTGCAAACAATCAGCGTCGCTGAAACTCCCCTTATCGTGATCTCCCAGTCAGCGACGGCTCGAGTCACGGCACTCGATAATTATGTGAGCCAGCAACAGCGGCGTTTCTATCAGTCATCGCTTTGTCCTTCTCGAAAAAGTGTTCCTCAGCGAAAGAAAGACGCGTAGTTTAGCAGACGCGTGTCAACGTCTCGACCCGTGTTTCGGCACGTGACCGAACGAAGGAAGGCAACCCGGCGCGCAAGCGGATATATCCGCGGTCATTATAAGTTGTTTCGGCAAAACGCCAGCCAGCAGCTGATTCTCCTGAGTCGCCCATCCCTCTGTCATGGAGTCCCGCACCCTGATCCTGGTCGGCTCTGTCGTCCTCGCCTGGGCATTTGCGTGTGTCCACGGCGCCTGTCCGAGCGGTCGCGGGAGACCCAGCGACTGTCTGTATACCAGCTGCACGGACCGGGAGTGTGAGGCGCATGGTCTCGAGTGCTGTCCCAAGCCCTGCGGAGGGACAGCGTGTCTTCAGGGTGAGGGAGCGATGGTTTCATTTTGCATTAACGCGTTTGCTGTATGGCCGCTAAACAACTGGTCGCTCCAAAATGCGAGTTTATCTTCCCCTCGTCGATTTGGAGCGGGTCCCACGGAGCGAAATTTCGCCTCCCTCGCGGATTTTGGAAAGCGCTCCGGATATACGAGTGGAATTCACCCTAATATTATATACGGCCTCACCCTGCTTCAAGTATAATGTCCGTTTCTCTTAATTGAACAAATGGTATATTATGCGCAGTATCATTACTTAGAATGCTGGATTGCTCACCACAGGGCTCCCTGGCGTGCTTTGAAAACTTAAGTGGATAGTATTCGCATGACGTCTCTCGTTAGTGCGGTCCTACTTCCGGTGTTCTCGGTGTGTGGTAGGTGTGAGCGCGTAAGCGTGCGGAAGTGCCGTGTAATCGGAACTAGTCCGGGGAAAAGGTCGCCAGACATTTGATATAAGGAATAACACAGCTCTAAAGCCGGAGTCCCACTGCTCATTCGTTATAAAAAAGAGTCTGCAAACATGAGTCACCGCAATATCCGTGGTTCGAATGCCGCGTGCCAAGTTTTCTCCTAGAACTCATTGCCATGCGGCATTCCAAGCACGGATCTCGGGGTGACTCGCGTTCGAATCTCTATGCAGGCTGTCTTTTGTATGACCTATAAGCAGTGTGACCCTGGCTTAAAAATGTAAACACAGGGGAAAAAAATCGAAAATCGCACAAAGAGTATGGGCTTGAAAAGTAGTTCCACGCAATTTTTCTAAATAAGGAACCACGTGTGGATTTCTATCATGCAGCAATTGCGATTGTGGTTTACCTAAGTTGCCATTGTCGTGCAGTAACAGCTTTTATTTTTTTCACAAATAACGTAGGACCCATTTTTTTGTTTTGGATCTTCGTCTAAGTTCAACTGGTGTTTCGCATATGTTAATTCACCTTCGCCCGTAGAGCCCCATTCACATGGTGCGACTTCGCTTGGCGATTTCACAATTGGGACGTTTAGCACCACAGGTTTCATCACAATTTTGTTGCCGTTCGAGCGACGCCGACTGGGAAATCGTAAGTAAACTCGCCTTTTGTGAATCAAGCTTTCCTCTATTTTATTTTTATTTATTTCTATTTTAATGGAAGGAGGGGCGGGGGGGGGGGAGTAAATATAAAACTAAAAACCGGAGAGTTCACTGAAACCGAGCTGAGCTGAAACAATAAGGGGCTGGACATCTTAAGGGAAAATTAAGACTCCGTGTTGACCAATACAGCCTAGCCCAAATTGAGTTCTTATCTGCAGGTGTCATCGACGGCATCACCTTCGGCTCTCCTTGTCCCGAGTTCCTGCCTCCGGAGGAGGCTGCCAGACCCGAAACAACGAGACATGCGAGGATTTGCACTGTACTTCGACATTGCACAAGGTGTGCTGCCTGCAAGCCTGCGGAGATCCCTTTTGCTTTCCGTTCGGGGAAGACTAAACAGTCATCGTGGCATCCGACTGGCGGCTCTTCCGGCGAATAAAGCCGCACCCGATGCGTGTGCTTTCAAGCGCCGCTGCAGTCTTATTACTTGTCGTTACCACTGGCCTTAGTCGAAACAATGACAAAGGCAGGACAGTACCTAGCGGGGAAAAATACCGAACTGGCCGGAAGAGGTCCTTTCGCGACTTCTGATCGTTTCTTTTGACTTCCGTGATTTCATGTTGTCGGCGGTTGGCACCATGGCTACCGAGCTGAAGCGAAGGAAGTTGCGTTGGTTTTAACTTTTATCTACAGCAAGGAAAACAGCAGCAACGACGTGGCAGAAAGGAAAGCCGTGACTCATAATGCATGGCATCACGAATTAGGTGCGCCTTGCATTGCTTCTCATGTTGTGTAGAGTGAACAGTTGTCCCGGTAACCCTGTCGTTAGTGTGGTATCAGCGTGTGGCCTAGGTCGCTCTGATCGCAACCCCCGCAACCGGATAAACCAGACAATGTGCGTTTATTCAAGTTATTTAGAACGGCATAAAGACAGTAGGCACTCCGTCCATCACTTCCACGAAGAAGGCTCAGCGTCCGCAAGCTTGCTTAAGCCAACACTCCACCGCAGGTTTCGAATGTATTGAATATAATTCGGAGAAAACAATTCTGAATCCAATCCTCACCAGCTCAAAACTTAGCTTTGTGCGTTGACCATGCACATGACACGGCAGGACCTCTTTAAAGTCGCAACATTTGTCGAGGGTGGCGACCCTTATACGAGATGTGCGAAGGTAAACAAAAACAAAGCATGACCGAACTTCTGGGTTAGTATGTTCCTTTTGGTTGGCTATTGTTCTTACTTGTGATAAAAGTACCGACAGTGAGTTGCGCGTACTTTCAAAGTCTCATGCCGAGGAGCAACTGCGGTACCTCCTGAAATTTTCTTATACGGGATTGACACGCCTTCCTGATCATTTGCATGAAAATACAAAGCATTTGTTCATCAAAGAAATTACAAGACTCCCGAAGGTATCTTAGGCGCCGCACCTTCACCATTACTTATCTGGGCCGCATGGTTTATATACATGTGACTGACTTAAAACCTGCAAGATCCTTCAAAGCGTTCAACTACTTCGCTTTCTTGAGCGTGACGCGAATCTCTGTGATGCACAATTTTTAATGTTTTGATTTGCTTGGTTTGGTATTCAAGGTTACTTTCCCAGAGCATCGTGCGCCTTGCATTTGTACGTGCCGTAATGGCACATCGTTCTACGGAGATGGTCGGTCGAGGTGCCACGGCGGTGGCGCCGCATTTTCGCGTTTGTCGCGTTACGACATCTGTCGGCTGCTCATCATCGTTGCCGAAATTCGCCCCTACCGGCAATAGACCAAATACAAATTATCTAAAAAAAACTTTTTTCAGCACAAAAAAACATTTTTTACTATATCGCAGTACAGACTTTCACAAAACAATTTCAGTCAAAGTTCACCCCTGCAGACAATACACTTAGTACAAAGTACCTACAAAGACAAACTTATTTTTTTAGCCCAGATTGGCCTTGCTGACAATACACTGAGTACAGGCTATCAACCAAAATGCTTTTTTTAACCCGAAGTTTGCCCCTGCTGTCAATAGACCCAGTGCAAAGTATCTAAGTAGAAAAAAAATATTTAGCCGATTACGCCCCTGCTGACAATCCACCGATACAGACTATCGACAAAAATACTTTTTTTTCAGCCGAAATGTGCTCCTACTGACAATAAACCTAGTACAAACTACATATATTTTTTTTTCATCAGAAATTGCCCTTGCTGACAATACACCAATACAGACATATCGACAAAAATATTTTATTTTTAGTCGAAATTTGTTTTTGGTGACCACACACCCAGTACAAAATATCTACATGAAGAAACTTTTTCTTCAGCCGAAATTGCACTTGCTAAAAATACGCCGAGTACAGGCTATCACAAGAAATACCTTTTCTGCCGAATTTTGCCCCCGCTGACAGTACACACAGTACAAACTATCTACATATAAAAACTTTTTTTCAGCCGAAATTGCCCTGCTCACACATACACAAAAAAGACTATCGACAAATGAAATTTCCAGCCTTAATTTTTTTCTGCTGACAGTACAGAACATACAAACTATCCTCATAAAAAAACGTTTTTTTTTTCAGCCGAAATTTGCCCCTGCTGGCATGCGCCGAGTACAAACCATCTAAATTAGAAAACAAATATTTAGTATTGGTTTTTGCGGGCAATGCACCGGCTGCGAACTCTGGTACTGTAAATAATGTGTTTACGAAATTACTATCCACAAAACACCCTTCTCTCTTTGTCCCGCTGAGTTTGGGTCATTCACGTCACATCATTCGCCTCTCAACCTTCCCCGGAGTACAAAAAAAACTTAAAAAAACAGCAAGGCAGTTTGGTTTCTGTTGTCAGGTCGGTATGACAAATCTATACCTAGGCTCGAAAGGCCCTAAGCTTTATATCCATTACATGGCACACAATTTTGCCGAATCTTCAAGTTCTTATAGCTGATTTGTTTTGACGCCACTTAGGTCAACCTTGCCAGATCGGAAAGTGGTCGAGGCACCAAACTGTCATCGGATTTTCACCAGGCTTCACCAAACAATAAAGTTTACATTAAAACACGCCTAAAATAAGATCAAAATGTCGTATCAAACACACACATTTTAGCAAGAACGTAAATTAACCCAATCAGTTTTAGCTATATGTGCACATTTGTTAACATGTTCAACGACAAAAAAGTTAGCGTGAAGCAAAACGAACCAGCGGAGCACGAATGCCATCATGTTCGTGGCGATGTCACCTTAGAGAAAAGAAGTTTAGCCCATTTTATGCACTACAGTCTTTTTGTGTGCAAAATTTGATTGTCAGACAAAACAAGAAACACAATCTTCTTGCACTTGGAACATGTGCGTTTTGATACAATAACAAAGAACCATTATGTGTACCTCCTGAAGGGTTGCTGCTCTAAAATACTTTTCTTGGTCTGGCCTCTTCAATCTGTGGCTCCACGGCACTTAAATCAAGCGGTGCCTTGCGACGCCAAGCGATTTTTACGGCACTGCCAACGTCTTCAGTTGCTCAAAGTCAATAGTAATTATTATTTTTTTGAAATTTTTCTAGAATTTATTTGTGTCGTGGTTCACTAAACGTCACAGCAAAGGCTGGAGAATTTTACCAGATTACCGAAATCTGCTGACTGGTTCCATCATCTGGCAACACTGTTGATGGTCTGTGTGCCGTGCTTTCACGATCTGTTCATCGTGGATTCCATGGTAATTTTACTCGAGTCGTAAAGGCTTCCTTTTGCAACTGGGCTGCAGAGTGCGTATTCAAATGACAGCCAACCAAGGGCGTTTCTTAACTGAAGGCTCGAACACATGTGCAAATAGCCAACCGGAAATTGCACGAAATTCGGTACATGTTCGCTTGGTGTTTCTCGTGTTCGGCTGACATTACCTGAGGAAATAGTCGTCATGGTAAGTTGGCTAATGAGCTAAAACCTGTACATTAACTATTCAATTATTGGTTTTACTTGTCATGTTGCAAGTGCAGAAATGACGGTAATTCATATTAAAGGCCAGACCAATTAAAAGAGTCAGCAAATTTTTAATCAGTCTGATAAATTTATTTATCAACTTTCACGACACACTCTTGTGTCGACACGACACACAGGACACATTCTTGCGATCTCCGGGTTCATCCGGATTATCGAGACAAGTGTAAATTACTTCATGAGCGGAGTTTGTCAAGAGCATATTTTAATTAGAAGTTTTCCATGGGTTCTGCTTCACTGATGGGTGCGTGCAGGGCTCTGAATGTTTAGTGCTCTTGGCGTGCGAGAAGACTCTTGTGGTAACGGAAGTAATGGCGAGGGGAGAAGGTTTATCGGACACCTTACGCTATCCATTGACTTCTGTACGAGGTCGTGACGTCATACGTGCGCTGTGCTATCCCTCGGTACGTTACGATTCACACCGTGAAGTGGCGAGTCCGCGGTGGGAGCTACACTTCGTTGGGGAGCCAGCTGCGCGCACTGACGATCGCCTGCAGACTCAGTATGCTCGACTATGTATCTCTCGCCGCCAATAGACCCCTTTCAAAATACTGCCCTCTGTTGTAGGCTGTGGAATCCCAGCACAATGGCGGACTAAAACCGCAACGTCATGGCACACTTTATGTGTTTGGGTGTAGAAGAAGAAGAAACGCACCCGGCACCCGCATAAAAAATGTGATGAGCGCAGGGACGTTGCACTTTCGAACGCTGTTTGATTGGCTTGTCAATTCCTTGCTTTGGCCGCCCTCCGACCGTTCGGTTCGCTATCTTATGGAATGACTCGCTTGTTTCACGATGTCGGTTGTTTCGCCATTGTGCGGTGGTTCCGACCTTCTAATAACCGGCACGCGAATTTCGAAAGGAGTCTATAGACCTTTCCAGCGCTCATCACACAGGCGAAAAATGCTGAGTCACAGGAAGAGAGTATACCGCGCGCGCTCAGAACGCCTGCCGCAGCCCAGTAGGCAAAGATGGCAGCGCCCAGAAGGTGATTGTTGAAAAGGTCTATAGTCGACTGCAGACTATACTCAGTTTCACTTTACGTCTGACCGCAGTCGATGCTACCATGATATGGAGTCAGGTAAAGTCCCTTGATAAGAGCTTCCTACAAGTTGCGACATTCTTTGAAGCACCGACTGCGTGACGGTGCAGGATTTAGGTAGCGAATGGCGGCGCACAGCTGAGGTTTGAACTGAATGCCGGCATTTTCTTACAGCGGAATGTGCTTTGTCATTTGTATTGGTTGTCGTTACTTGTAAAATAAGTATCAAGGGACTTTAGAGTCAGGGGGATTCTGGTTTCGGCGTCCGAAGTGGACGGTTGCTACTGAGCTGCGTCCGCTGTCGTGTCGAAGCCACGCTGTGTGTTCCTGCTGTCACATCTAGCGCCGAAAACCTCGCCGTTACGAGCGTCGACCTTTCAGCCTTTTTCTGGGGCCTCCCGGGCGACGCCCAACCTTCGCCTGGTCTACCGCAAGCAAGCGCCGCGGGGGACTCGTGCAGAGCCACTCCCAGCCCCTTGCCGAGGACGGGATGTCTGCCGGCCAACCCTCATCCCAAGTTGACAGGCCCACCTACCACCTGGAGCCGGAGCACGTGCCGTCGGGGACTCATCCGCCTCCCCGACAAGCCCATGAGGTAGCCGAATCCTCGGAGGACGACTCTACCTTCAAGGATGGCATCTCCGATATGGACGACTCTGAAGGGTCCCAAGACTGGACCGAATCGCGAGGCAAGAAGCGCCGACAGAAAAGCGACGGCTCGGGTACGTCCGGGACTACTAGCCACAGGCAACTAGAAGAGGGTTTCACCGTCTTGTTCGCACCCACCAACTCCAACTCGCTTGCGTCGCTCAGTCCATTCAAGCTGACGGAATACGTCGAATGTGCTGCGCCAGGTGCCGTCAAAGAAGTCCGCGTCACCAAGGCAAGGAATTTAATCGCGGTGGAAGCACGGACACCCAAGCTCAAGGGAGTACTCCTGGACCTCAAGGTACTCTGCACCACTCCTGTCCGAGCATTCCTCGCCAGTCCCCCGAACACCTGCATCGGGCTGATCAGGGACGTGGAACTCGGCCTTTCTGACGCTGACATCCGGAACCAGATACGGGCTTCAGTCAAGATCTGGGACGTGCGGCGACTTGGGGAAAAGTCTAAACTCGTGAAGATTGTCTTCCTCGGAAGGACGCGGCCCGACTCCCTCCTCTACGGACTAGTTCGAACTCCGGTCCTGCCCTTCAAGGTAAAAGCCCTGCAGTGTCGCCGGTGCCTCCGTTACGGCCATATATTCGCAGTCTGCAATCGTCCCCAGGCATGCGCACGATGCGGCGCCTCACACGACGGCGACTGCGAATCATTCGAGCCAAAGTGCATCAACTGTCGTCAGAGCCACGAGGCCACGTCCCCGTCCTGCCCTAACCCGACGTCGAGAGGTCGCCATCTCGCGTTACCGCTCAGAAAACAACGCAACGTTCCGGGATGCTCGCGAAGCACTCCGCGACTCCTCGTCAGCCAAGCCAGACAAGAAGTCACGCTGTGCGCAAGGTAGCACCCCCTCAGACAAGAACGTTCCCCCAGACGCGCGTCCTTCCCCGATCGACACTCATGCACCGGCGGTGTCACCCCCTACCTGCCAAGAAACCGACGCCACTTTCGGCACCAGCCACTCAGCCTCCTGCACCACGGTAAAACGGACCTGGGCAGAAACTGTCAAAAGCTCGAAGCCATCAAACAGCCGCGTCACCCAAGCTTCTCGGCAAGGCGCAGGCGTCCCGCCATCTACAGGCCACATGGAAGCCGCCACCCCCTTCTCGCCGCATCCCTTCAAGTCCAATCATAACCATGATCTTCGCCGCTGTGCGTGACCTGATCCACATCCTGCCAACATCCTCGTTCCGTAAGTTCCTGGAAGCCGTCCTAGCGCTCGAGGGCATCATAGGGGCGCTGCTCTGACACTCGACTGGCAGAGGTATCCTTAGCCCCGCGGATGCCTCCCTCAGTGCATCGGTCCCCTGCTAGAGGGCGACGACAAACCCCTGTGGCTCTACAATGGAACTGTGCAGGACTGTTGACCAGACTGGCAGAGTTGTTCCTCTATCGTCAACAATGGAAGATACCAATTTTAGCTCTTTGCGAAGCTGGTCTCCCAGGAAATTGCAGCATCCCTGGGTACTTCGCCTATAAAAACCTTTCCATACCAAGCTTTCCAAACGGCAGCGCTGCACTTTATATCCAAAAGCTATCCCTCACCACATCGTGGATGTCTCTGACCTCTGCACAGTTAACCGGGACCTCGTTGCGGTGCGTGCTGAGATCGCCGGGCGGCACCTCACTATTATCTCAAATTATGTCCGCCCAGGAGGGGGCGCTGCGGAGGTCGCCGGCTTAGTGGATTCTCTGTGCACCAGACTCACCGATCCGGTTGTGATCTGTGGGGACAGGAACGCTCATCATGCTCTATGGGGTGACACCAGAGAAGACGCAAGGGGCAGGATGCTGGCAGATCAGTTTGCGGAACAAAACGTTGTTGTGGCCAACGACGGTTCCCCGACTTTCTTCCGGCCTCCCTGCACTTTCAGTGCCATCGACGTCACAGCCCATTCACCGGAGATCCCACTGTCATGGCGGGTTGCAGCCGACACCATGGGCAGTGATCACTTCCCAGTCTTCATCGACATTATAGGCCTACAACGTTCTGGGGTCCACGAGGTCTCAGTCATCCACTGAGACCGGTACCGAGACAACCTAGGGCAACCAGGAGGCCACCAGCGACGCGGCGAAGAAAGCCACAATCAAGGCAACTGTGCCTACATCCTTCCCTGCACCCGACCTGACCCTTTTAAACTTGTGTACAGAGAGACGGCGGGTCCAGCGACTTCTGCAACGCAAGGGAGGCGTGACCCTCAAGACCCTCTTTAACAGGATTGACGCTGCCCTACGACGCTACGCCAAGAAATGCTGCAAGCGGCAGTGGGATTCGATCTGCTCTTCGGCGGATGCAACCACACCAGCCCGTCGTATCTGGAGGCTTATGGACAGTCTGTCTGGGAAAAGAAGGTTCAGCCTCCCATTCGCTTCTCTGGCCCTATGCACGGGAAAGCTACTAACGTCCCTGGCCGAAGACTTTGCCAATCTATATGCCGCTGCCGTTTCCCAGCCAAACCCGCGCTGCCATGCGGACAAATCGCCTTTCTGCATGGATGCCCCTTTCACGGAATCTGAATTCAGATCCGCCCTGAGAGCCTGCAAGCGACGAGGGGCACCGGGACCAGACGGGGTCACGACGCAAATGTTACAGAATCTGCCAGATTCACATTTCCAGGAACTTCTTTCGTCGTTCAATGATATCTGGGCCTCATCTTAATTTCCAGCGGTTTGGCGACTGGCATGGGTTGTTCACCGTACTCAAGAGCGGCAAACCTGCGGGAGACTTATCGTCCTACCGGACGGTGTCCCTCACCTCATGCGTTGCCAAGCTCTTCAAGCGGCTGGTGCACGCCCGCTTGATCTGGTGGCTGGAGGAACACCACCTCCTCCCGTCAAATATGACTGGGTTCAGGTCCCGTCTCTCCGCACAAGACAGCATCCTGGACATTGTCAGTGCAGTGCAGCATGCAGCAGCTAGCCGTAAGTCTACCATGGCGGCTTTCTTCGACATCCAGGCCGCCTTCGACAATGCGGAACCGGCAGCAGTCCTGGCCCAACTAACCTCTTGGGGTGTCACGGGAAGAGTTCAGGGCTTCCTCGAGGGTTTCTTCTCGAACCGATCAATCCAGGTTAAACTGGGCAACACACTCAACCAGTCAAGACCGGTGCACCGTGGTCTACCCCAGGGCAGCGTCCTGTCGCCTCTACTCTTCAACATCGCCATCGCCGGCCTCCCAGCCGCTATCCCCAACTCAAAGATCCCGATTGTCATCTCCATGTACGCGGACGACTTTTGCATCTGGGTCTCTGGCTTCCGGCACCCGACCTTAATGGTCATAATGCAATCTGCCATAAACAAGATCCAGGCCTTCTTCGAGAGCCAAGGTCTTTCGATTTCCGGTCACAAGGCAGCAGCCATGGTCTTCCCAGGAAGGAATTGCCGGTTGCGGGAGGTCAAGCTCCAACTGGACTCCCAGCCCCTGCGCCTGGTATCAAAGCACCGCTTTCTCGGCATTACTCTTGAGAACCGCTGCAAGTGGCACCACCAGGTAAAGGCTGTCACGGCTTCCACCATCCCTTTCCGGAACGCTGGGCGTCGCGTTGGAGGGCAGAACTGGGGCAACTCTCCCCGATCCATGCTGACCCTTCACTCTTCTTTGGTGGTGAGCCGATTCATGCGCAGCTTACCACACATGGACCTCCTCCCCAGTCAGGCTGACAAACTCAAACGGCTGCACCGTGCGGGCCTGCGAGCATCGCTAGGCGTTCCCAGAAGCGCAAATAACGAGAGGGTGTACGAGGAGGCCCGGTCACTTCCTTTGCACCTCCAAGCCTTCCAACGCCTTTTGCTGCAGATCCTTCGTCTAGGAGAGACACATCATGGCCAGTCCCTGATCAATAGGCTCAGGACCCGAACTCAATCAAAGCCCAGCCTCGCCACCCAGACCCTTGTCGCACTTCGATGGGAACCCCCAGATAACCAACCCGCACGGCACGACACCCCCTTGGAAGGCAGGCCTGCAGTTAGCCGAATTCCTACCCGGCGTTCGCAAGAAGGCCAACACGCCCCCTCTGACTCTGAAGGCAGCTGCTCAAGAACAGCTAGCAGCAGTGTACCCCCGGCACCTCCACATATACACGGACGGATCGGTGGACAGGGTCCGACAAAGCAGCACGGCAGCCTTTCACATCCCGGACTTACAAAAAGACTGGAGCGCCCGCACTACCCACATGGTGTCGTCCACGACCGCCGAACTGCTGGCGATCATGGAAGCCCCGGCTGCGACGATGTCATTGGCTCCACAACTAGTCGTTGTCTTAACGGACTCCCGTGGAGGTATTCAGCGCATATTCAAGCCTGGCCCATGCCCCACTGCCAACGAGGTGAGACGGGTAGCCCGCCAGCTTGAAGAACATGGACACTCCATCTCGCTCCAGTGGGTCCCGTCCCATGTGGGCCTCTGCGGAAACGAGATTGTGGACCGCATAGCCTCATGTGCCCACGACCTCTCTCCTACGCTAAGGGCGCCTCCTGATCCCAGACGCTACCAGCAAGCCATCCAGGCTTTCTTCTCGAACCTTTCCCCCTGGGGCAGCTCAAAGCGGCCACCTTGCTTGACCCAGGGGTTAAAACGGTCCGACGCAACGCTGCTCTTCCGTCTAAGAACTGGGAGCGCATACACAGGGAGGCTCCTCCACTGGTTTGGACGAAGAGACACTCCGCTCTGTCAGCGGTGTGCGGTCACCGAGGACGAGGCTCATGTAGTCTGGGGTCGCCCTCTTCATGAGGAAGCTCGGAGGACGTTTCTCTCCAGCTCGGAAGACGTTTCTCTCCGCCCTATCCTCACAACACATCCGACCAACGACAGCATCGGACGTAGTTTTCCCTGAAGGTCCCACCGCATAGAAGACGGATCATACAGTCCCTCCTACTGGGTTTCCTACGAGAGACCGGCCTAGCAAAGCATCTATGACGCCCCTTCTGCTCTTCCGCTAAGTGCGACCAGCCCAGTTCGGACTCGCTAACTGGCTCACTGAGACATGAATGCTGCAGGTTCCTTTTGCCTCCCCCCTCCTCCTCTAATATGTCCCATCTTTTTCCCCTCTTCCTATCCCAGGGCGGAACAACGCTTGCACTTATGGCAAAGCTAACCCTGCCCTTCCCCACATCACGACACCCCCCCCCTTTTAGAGTCAGGGAGTGCCCAGAGTGCATCGTCATGGCACTCATCGTCTTTGTTTGTTCGCTAACACCGACTAAACCAGTCAAGCGCAATGAAGGCGCCGCGATCCTGTGCTTTTTTCTTGCGTGATTGCTTTACAGCAGGTGACAGCCAATAGCACAAAAAAGCAACTAACGAGCACCGTAACGTCGCACTTAAAGGGCAACTCCGGTGAATATTTTCTAATGTGGGATGTTTTCAGCCCAGTCAGTTTAGGGGTGAACGGGGTGGGGGAGCAATTTTTGTCCGAGTTTTGAGCGACGGGCTAATCTTCGAGGGGAAGAATGGGCCTCACGAACACGACTCGCACGACGCTCGTCACCCCACGGATACTTTGAACGGCTCGGTTGTAACGCATTGACGCCACCCCAACGCCACCGACAGCAAAGCCCATAACCACGCCAGCCTTGCTACGTCACAAATGCTGTAAATCTTTTCGTTTATTTTTTGTGCCGGATTTTGCGCCGAAAACGGTGCACTCGAGCGCTCGCTCGAGTGCACCGTTTTGAATGAAAAATATAGCCTGTCGTTCAAAATACAAACGTGCGATTATCATTTACGGTTATTATATCCGTCATGCATGACTCATTTCCGAACGAAATTTGTATCTTTTAATTTTCGTTTCCGTACCCCTTTAAAACCGTTGAGTGCAACGGCCATCTAATACGAGGTGATTTATTTTCGCAAGTGCTCGCCACGCGCTCAGACCTCCACCTCTCATAAAATAGAGCATAAATAGCGTCCTCTGTTGCTTTTGCTTGCTGTTTGTGATACAGTTAGAACAAATTATGCTTTCACAAAAGCTTCGCGAAAATGAAAAATGCGGCGCACGTCATAAAAAAAAATATAACTGTGGTTATGTAAAAAAAGAGTATCCGACGTTTCGTTTCAAGTGCGGATGACATTCTCAGTAATACGTATACAGGAAGTGCCAGATTTTTTAATAGTGCAGTCTTATCTACGTGGAATACCCGTACAATCTTCGAAAAGTATTTGTGGCGTTTTTTTTTTCAAAGAATATATGGACATTCCTGATAAACAGGACTGAGCTGCGGAGACTCTACCATGATTTCCTCGTTATTTTTGATAATGCTTCCCGCATTTTGAAGCGTTTAACCAATTTCACTTTGTTTTTTGTTATGCAAGGTTTGCTTATTTATTTTTCATTTAAATTATTTCATAGCAAATTGTTCGCGCACCTAAATTATGTCCGGACAAAATTGTTACTGCTCATTTTTACCGATACTTAATCTTAAAAGGGAATAATTAAAAAGAACGACGAAGGCGGGAACGCTTGCATTTTGAAATAAATTTAGACCAAACGCAATTAAAAATAGTTCATCATTCCGTGATTCTGACCTTTGCTTCAGACGATACGCAGAACTTGGCCGATTCTCTAACTGCATTTTATCCAAAAATATATTCAAAGGACGACGGAAGTTTCGGTCCAATCCCTCTTCCCTCCGACCCGTTAGAATGAATTTTAAGCATAAACTCAGTATTTTCTGTAGCGTTGTGAAAATTAGGGGCGCGAATTCATAGCTTAGAACGTGAAGTCATCGCTTCAGGTTGTATAGGTAAAGAACGTAATGTTTAGCGGGACACTAATGCGAGCTGATGGGACAAATCAGACAGCGTAAAAATCGCACCACCATGGTGTTTGTCATATTTTTGTTACTTGTTCTATCATCGCTGAACCAATCATGTACAGGGAGGTCTAAGTGACCTGCGCTTTTGACGCTGTTTCATTGGTTCCCTTAGCTCGTAGCCTCGGCTGCATCTGGACTTAAGTTGAAACAAAGCACAGACGCAAATAAAAAAAGCAGACATGGAAAGCGACGTGCCCGCTGCTCCACTTTCAGATAATCAGCAGTGGCGCGTGAAACTGCTTATCGCGACCTCCCTATCAGCTGTTACTTGATTCATCGCCCTTGTGGATTACACGAGAAAAGCACCGACGACACCTCTCGCGGCTGTCGCGTGCTTTGCACTTCGCGGAAAAACCATAGAGAAATATAGTACTACGTAAAGAGCGGACACTTCCATAGGCCCCAGCGGCCCAATTCAGCGTCAGCGAGCGCACCCAGCGGCCAGTATAGTCCCTAGTTGAGTGTTGAATGGATGGATACACGCAGTAACCGATGGCCAGATGAATGAATGGATTCAAGGCGAATTCTGGCGGTATTTTTGTATCGGGTAGTAGCATGCGCCCTCTAGTTTAACGAGTCGGTGTTATTGTAACTAGCATGTTTTTTTGTTTAAAATATAATTGTTTTATAAGCATACCTTAATTGTACTGCAGAAGAAAAGTCATCCAGCGCTACAGAAAATTCAAACTGACCGCACACCGAAAAGGATATTTTCACATTTGTGCTAACTCTCTTGAAGAGACGACATGGGACGACACCAGGAATCGACACACAAAAGTATTTATTTTTGTAACTATGACAAGCAAAACAAACATCAACTCTGAAGACAAGGAGTGATGTATGTTATTCATACATTACAAAAATAAGAATACACATGCAAAATGTATGAATAACGCGTCAACAGTTGTACACTGGAAAAAAAAGTACTGTATTACAGCGAGACTTACAGCGACAAATGCATTATGATGGAGGGCATTCAAAAAAATTACCGTCCAAGTTCCATGAAAGGCGTTTGCACATATGACCATGTGCTGAAAGGCGCTTGCACATATGACTGGCCCAGTGGCTTCTAAATTCAGTGACCGAATGCAAATGTCCGTCAACAAAGAAACTACAGTCACAATACTTCTTACGTATACCGTATACCATGACCGCAATTCGGAAGAATGACTAGAAACCCGCACGAGACAACAAGCCGCGGAACCAACTCAACCGCACACAACGAGGCAAGAGACACAGACCAAGCAGCCGAAGTATCCGCCCTCCGTCGAGTCCACGACTCCGAAGCCAACCGTCGCGCCGCAGCCATAGCCACAGCCGTTGAAGTCCTTTTTGAAAATTTTTCAAAGTTCGTAATAATTTAAAAAGTTTACTCTATACAACGAAGTTATTTATTAATATAATATATCTGACAAATGTTCAGAATAAGTGGCACTGTTGCGCCTACTAACGGCCAGTAGAGTCCCTAACTCCTGGGCCGCGAAACGGCTTGAGTGGCCACTCTTTACGTAGTACTATATTTCTCTATGGAAAAACCGTGAAGTATTTCACAGCGACCGGAAGCCACGCGCACGCGCCCGTCTCGACCGGCGGCTTGTCACGTGACAGAACGGAGGTAGTCGAGACGGCGCGTGCGCGTACATGAAGGCACATATCGCATATATAAGTTGCTGCAGCGGAACCGAAGTCAGCAGTAGATCATCCGAGTTGTCCATCGTCACTCTGTCATGGAATCTCGCACGTTGTTCCTCATCTGCTCGGTCGTCCTCGTCTGGGCATTTGCGAGTGCCCAGGCCGCTTGCCCGAGCAACCGCGGTGTGGTCAGCGATTGCCTGCATTCCACCTGCACGAAGAGCGAGTGCGAGACCCAAGGCCTCGAGTGCTGCCCCAAGCCCTGTGGCGGAACTTGGTGTGTCAAAGGTGAGGGCGTTTATCTTCATTTTATACACATTCGTATGCAAAACGCCGTCGAGGGCGCTTAATAAATGCTCGTTTTTAACTGCGTGTTCCCATCCAAGAACAGAAAAACCATGTAGGCTTAACCGTATAAGGGGTGTTCGGGCGTTGATTGAGGTGTCCCGTCCCTCCAGAAGGGGTTCGTTCTTAATTAAACTCTTAGCTTTGTTTGATACGTTCTGTGATGTCCCTAACTTGTATTTCTACCTTGCCTAAATCGGGTAAAGTTGTCACTCGTTTTGAACCCTGATAACAATTTAAATGGTTTGGCTCGTCTATTGGAAGCGGCAACTGCTTTATAAAAAGTACAGTCAGAGTTCCAATGACCCGTTTCCCATGAGGTGGCCCGTTTCTTTTGAATAATTGTAGCGACGTAACGTACCACTTGTTTGAATGAGTAGCGGTGTTTGATTTGTTTTCGTAATGTGTACATGTCTTCTACCCGACGCTCCGAAAACAAATTTTCTTCGTTTTTCTTTTTTTTTTTTTTTTTTTGATGGCGAAATACAGGACGAAAACTGTAGATAGAACACAGCCAGCGTGAATTCGAAGCTGGATCGAGCTGAAGTATTGACTGACTCGCTGCACGTCCTGAGAAGAGGACGCCTTTGGGCCAATACACCCATACTAACTTTGAGTTCCTTCTGTACAGGCGTCGTCGACGGCATCACTTTCGGCTCGCCCTGTCCCCAGTTTCTGCCTCCACAAGGGGGATGCCAGCCCAGACAAAGCAACGAGACGTGCGAGGACTTGCACTGCACCTCGGGCTCACAGAGGGTGTGCTGCCTGAGAGCCTGCGGAGACCCCTTCTGCTTCCCGTACGCAGAAGACTGATCGCAGTTTTGTGCCGACGTTTCTTGATATAAATACAAACGCAGGCGATGTGTGCCTTCAGACAACGCTGTAGTTTTCTCTTTTCTTCCGCCTAACCGAAGATCCGCCAGTTTCGTTGAAGGTCGACTCTTCGAACGGAACCAATTCGTCGGTCTATTTGCAGACAGGTAAACTCGTCGAACGGGGCAAACTGTCGATACCAAACTGTTTACCTTTCACTAGCAGTCGGACGTCTTCCTTTTTCGTCGTCAAATCGTAAACACTAACCCACAGTCTTTCTTGGCACAGCTTCTTCCGGGCGGACGTGCGCCCGATCTCCCTGACGTTCGGGATACTGCGACTGATGGTTCGCGTTGGGTGGGCCGCCATGCAGAAACGCGGGGTTGGTGGTGGTCGTCGGACCACTGCGGTGTAGCTTAGGGGGGCTATTCCGGTGCTGCAACGGTGACTGGAGCCTCGGGCTGGAAGGCTCAGTGAACCTCCTCTCGAACGACCTCGGCGAGTGAGGGTGAGGGCGGGCAATCAGCAGCGGGTTGGATCTTGCGGAGCGCTTCCCGGACGACATCCTGGAGGGTCTCCCGAAGGCTGTCGACACCGGGATATGTTCAGGTCCAGACAGGAAGCTGAGACGGTTGGAGCAGAAGGCGCACCGGCGAGTAGGTGGTAGTGGCTTGCTCAGGCCGTCAGCGCACGCTCGATATTGGAGGGTTCGTTTACAAGACAATCGACAGTCAAGGGATTGCGGACTCGGCCTCCGAACGTTTCACTATTCACGCCACGCATGAGGGCGCGAAGTTTCTTCTCCTCAGCTACCTTTGGCTCGGGAATTCAGGCACAGTACATCTTCAACAAAACTTGTCACGCTTTCGTTGGGGCCTTGCGTCCTTGCTCAAATGAGGTCCTCTCCTCGCTGCCAACGGTGGCGGTTGATGAATATCTGCTTCGATTCGACGGTGCAGGACTCGGTGAGAAACTTTAGAGACGGACCGTGCAAACTTCGTCGCATGGGGTGGCGCAACTACGAAGTGGTGCCTATAGGGAGTATTCACTGGACGCCATATTTGTGGGTGCTGTTTAGAGCGCATACTCGGAACGAGCTCACATGAATAGGCTGCTAAGACCGGCAATCTCGCCATCAGCACACGCTCAGCATTCGCGCACACAGCTATGGCCGCCATTGAATACTCCCTATACTCGGTTGGCTGCGCACGCGGCAGTGTGACCGCGTATCACCGGATCATCCGTGCTTCGTGCCAACCAAGTCAATGAGTAGTTTTGCACGCGACATCCGTAGCACGGATGTTCCGGTAACTCGGGACTGTGTCAGATTTTAATATAAAGAAGAAAAATTGAGCAAATGCAATACTGTGTGAGTAGGCCTTATGTAAATGAACGAATCGTTGTTCTTCTTTCCTGTGCCATTTAAGGTTGTCGTAAAATACATGTAGGACAAACAGCCTTCTTTTGGGAGTTCACCTCCGACCGCACCGGGAACCTCGGATTTCGAGCACTCGGCAAGGTCCTCAGATATACGGACAATTCCGAACAAACAAAGTAGACTCTTGATGACGTTCTTCTTCATACAATTTATGGGATCACCTGTTTACGCAACTTTCATTTTGTTTAGCGCTAAGGGCGTGGTGACCGGAAATCAAATTCAGGTCGCAAACACATGCGCGTACAGTGTTCATAGACGATTGCAGTCAAGGCGACTGGCCGCCGCCATGTCCCTGCTCGTGAGGACAAGTTCGTGCAGTTGTAAGCTTGACGAAACTATGTTAACTCGCAAGCTCCACGTGATTGCACGCATGGGGCACCAGTCACGGCGCCATGCTTGCGATTGTCTATACAACAAAACCGAAAGTCTCAGATCGCAAGTGGCGGATCGAGGACTCGAC
Source organism: Ixodes ricinus (assembly GCA_037355805.1). NCBI lineage: Eukaryota > Metazoa > Arthropoda > Arachnida > Ixodida > Ixodidae > Ixodes > Ixodes ricinus. The sequence continues at coordinate 27,489 of JAZHYW010004901.1, forward strand.
GCTCATGATCTCACATAATTAACCGTAGACTAATTCGTGCGCCGCGTCGGCTGTTACGTCGGGCATGTGTCTGTATCGTCCACCGTCTTTTTTTTTTTTAATAGAGGGAATCGCGCTTCTTTGAGTCTTGCGGGTCACGACACTTTGTAAAGCGAGCGCAGTTGGCGATCATTACGGTTCCGAAACGTTAATTCCTGATCTTTAGATACGGTCTCAAAAACCTCAAGTGATATTGTATTGCTCTGTAGCGAAAAATCTGGGTATAAAGTGCCGAACTTTAAGTGTAGCTTGCGTAGTGCCCACGGTGTGGTAGTGGCTCTAGCTAGTATATATATATGCGGAGGCGGTGGAAGACGGCCGATGAAGCGTGACATTACTTATTACTTATCACTTATCACGTAAGGAAGAGAAGGTAGCCTCCTTTTTTTCTCCATCGCGACAGATAGTATTGGTGCAAAGGCACTTAAAACTTTTCACAACTAGGACGTTCAAAACCGAAAAGTGATAGTACTTCGGGTTAGTAAAGGCCAATTGTTGCGTCGCTTGGCTGCCGTGGGAACTCGTTGTCGTATCTCGACGTAACCCCCCCCCCCACACACACACACACCCACACACACGTGTATGATCGAACGTATAGTCAACACGTCTTTGTGAATGGCCTTTACTGAAAAGTTTGCGTAGTAAAACACAATAAACGTTGCGATGTCATCCAACATCTCAAACGATACAAATGCTCCTTGCGTTAATATTATTTTTATTTTATTTTTATTATAAGTCAACTTTACCAGCGCAAACGGGAGGCAGATGCCTTATATTAAATTATGATTATTTCTTCCCCACCCCACGTATCGCCTGACAGCCGAAGATTTGCCCTCAATGTATGGTCACGCACGAAGATGATGACAGCAGTCTTCCCATGGGACCCTAGCCACCCACTCAAAAGTTTACGTATGACGGAAAAAAATAAAAAAACGCCCACCAACTTGGTCTACGAAGCTAAGCTCCCGGCTGTCAGGGAACCCGAAGAGTGCGATGAGCCGTGCCCAGTGCCCTGGCACCACAGCTTCGACAAACGACGGGTCTTGTGAAGCCAGAGAAACCACTTTGATTTACATCTTGGCCGTTCTAGTGCTCTCGCTGGTTTTCCTCTGCCTCGTATTTAGTCTCTGCACTTACAAGAAGACACGTCATCAACGGAGGCTGCGGCGTCGGCAAAGAATGTGCCGGAGACATTGCCACCGTCGCCATTGCAAGTGTAGTACAGCGGACTACCGCCGCAGGTCGTGGGGGCCTCGTAGGTATTGCGGTCACGAGGACGTTTCTTAGACGAGTCTCCTGGCGCATCAAGGGTCATCATCTTCGTCAGATCCGGCTTCGCCCTTCCATCCCCGCTTCAACAGCCCGGCCAGCTCAGGCTCGTCGTCGACGTTACGGACTGTGGAGGGTTGTGAGCTGACGTGCCCGGTTCTGCATTCCACTATGGTAAGGCGACACTTTCGTTTCACTGATTATTCGTGACATGCCGTGATCGTAACACCCTGAAGCCGCGGTCGCACAACTAAGACATTATAAAATAAAAGACAGTATGCCAACACTGCCTGAGGCGTTCTCCTTCCTTGAATGAATGTCCTGTCAAGTTGGTCATAAAATAACTATCTGCAGAGATTTTAGAATCGGACAAATGTAGGAAGGAAATGCGCTTCGAAAATTCTTGAGGCGTGTCCGCAGGATAATTTGGTCATCATGTTTCCAGTGAACACTGCGCCTTCTTTATGAAGTATAAGCAGTGTGACCACGGCATTACAGTGAGCGATGTCGAGTCATGTAGTATCATGGTTTAAAAAATTTGGCCAAGTTGCACTAGACGGTTTAAAAAGCCGCTTGTAAACACACTTGGCAGTAGTGCTCAGGTAATAGTTTTAGTATTGGTGTACAGGCTCAAACGCAAGCACTGTGCGTTTGCGTTAGCGTTGCGCGTGCTCCATACGCATTCGCCATATACGCACGCAACGCGACACGCTATGCGTATACGTATACTATCGGGTTTGAATGAAAGGCGAACAGCGGAACGCGTGTCCGTCCACACAAGCTGCGTTATCCTGGAGGCCTCTGGAAACTGATTAAACTGTGGGGTGGAGAGTAGGGCGTTACGAGGGTGTGCGTCCTATTCGGATATTTGAACCTGGAACGTCACAACCCAAGCTTCGACGCTGCGCCGGTGTTAGGACGGAAGTTTCTTTAAAGTCACTTTCGTTGACTCGGCACGAGCCATGAGAGCAAGCTCGCCGCTCGCAGCAGGAGCGAGCCGCTTGCGCGCGCGTTCGTGCAGCATGACCTCAGCGTTATGCTCTTTACTAACTTCGTTTTTTAAGACATACTCGTTTTGATTTTTTTGGTTTGAAGTCTAGCCGAAACTGTGCGACCTTTGAGACAGAAAACCTAGAGGGAATCCAGAACAAGAATGGACAGTTGGGCTAGTAGGTAAACGTTCATAATAAAAAACAGCGCCTTGTCCTGTATGTACAGTCGCCGCGGGAGTTAATAGCTCCACGCGAGCGTGCGTTTTTTTCCGAGGGGCGCTTGACTGGTGGCTTTCGATAGATCTAGAGATGACGTCAGGGCGAGTCCATGCGAAGTGGACGGGGGAAGCCGTCTCAATTCAAGGGAACCTTTGTTATCATCCGCACGTCCGCACGCCTGGGTGTAGTTCGAATGAGAAGGGAAGATGATTCTGCAGAAGTCAAGATCGCCGAGCACGAATGACACGGCAGTTTGAAAAGAGAGAAGGAAATACGTCGTATTTTCTAACTTCTGCAGAATCATCTCCCATTTTCATTCGACCTACGCTCACCCACAGGCAGATGATAGCAACGGTTCCCTGGAATTGAGCGGCTTTCCCCGTCCACTCCGCATGGACTTGCCCTGACGTAATCTTTACTTTTATCGCAAGTCACCAGTCGAGCGCCCCTCGGAAATAAACGCGCGCTCGCGTGGAGCTATTAACTCCCTCGGCGACTGTACTTCTCTCCTCGTGTCCTTGTGTTTCGCGCTGTTTTTCATCAGGAACCCGGAACGGCTGCTGACGTCTAAGTAAATGTAATTGCACTGCAGGCTTTTATATATCAGCTTCCAGCGCTCGCACCATGTCCTTTCTAGTTCTTGTATCTCGTGATCTGTGTGGCGCTGTGATATTACCAAAATGAAGGTCCACCAGCTCCAGCATTCACCGAACATTTTAACAAAATGCAGTACCTTTATTATGAGAAAATTTTAGCAAACCGTTACCGTGTTCCACGCACCGGACTACCGGAGCCTTTGAAGCATGCTATTGAGCGCGCGCTTCGCGGTCACGGTATCAGCCGGGCGCGCGCTTAAAAGCATGCTTCAAAGGCTCCGGTAGTGCGGTACTCGGAACACGGCAACGGTTTGCTAAAAAGTCTCTATAGACCATTTGCTGTCTTACCCAAGCATCAAGGAAAATGCAGTGATTGGTGTTCCACGCGCCACACGCGCACGCCTTTCCTGTATAAAAGATTCGAAGTAAATAACCAAAAGAAAGCATTGACGGACGCGCGTGCAAGATGCCATTTGTTTTAGGTATTTGCTTTAGAAAATTTACTACTGCTGAGGCCAGCACGTGCGGCGCGTGGAACACCAATCCCTGCATTCTCCTTGATGCTTGGGTAAGACAGCAAATGGTCTATTGACGAGCCACATTTCGCAGACAGTCGGGATCTCGCTCAGCGCGCCCAGTAAATGATCACCCCGTGTGTGAGACCTCCAGCACGCGCTGCATGCCTTCCCACGTGCTTTGTCAGCGTAAGGAAACTCTAGGTGGTAAGCGCAGTGGTTCCTACACTTATCACTCGTGTAATATACACAATACTGGCGATGTCAAAAAAGGCAAATGATAATATTAAACGTGTACGTTTTTGCTCCGCCCGTCTTGCGCCTGTTGTACAAGATGCGAGTTTGGAGCGCGCTTCCCATGAGCTTCGATTCCCTCTCAAACTCGATGATTTCATTTCGTGGGTTTTGATGACGCTCAGCTAGTTTCTAATTGAAACCATGTATTTATTTTCGCAAGTTAAGAAGTTAATTGAAAACTCGTAGTTAATTATTTAAACTTTCGAGACGCGTAGAGGCTATATTATGTCCTCCTGAGTCCTGCACAAACGACATTAGAGTAGATTTCACGTTTCTTTATAAACAAATCTGTAAAACTAAAGCATATACAGCCAGTATTTCTGTTTAGTCGCAACTTCGCGTGTCGTGCCCGAACACTCCCAATAAAAAACAAACAAGACCCCACTCCCACACACTAAACGAAAATATACCCAGATGGGAGTACATCGCTTGTCCTCTAGCGCATTCCCATCTGGGAGTTTTTTATACCCCGCCGGATGGGAGTTCAGACCTCACTCCCATGCAGGCCAGAGTTTTTGGGGGGATGCAAGGGGGTAAGCGCAGAACTCCCATCAGCACGGGAGTCCGTCCGTGGATTAATGGGAGTATTAATTTACTTGCATCAGAGTGCTCCTAGGTGGACCCATTGGAGTATTCTTTCACATCCTTATGGGAGTTTTTACGTGGACTCACGGGAATATTCTTTTACATCCATATGGGAATTTTTACGTGCACTTATGGGACTATGCTTTAACATCTATATGGGAGTTATTACGTGCTTTTATGGGACTATTTTTCCACATCCATATGAGAGTTTTTACGTGCACTTATGGTACTATTCTTTCACATCCATATGGTAGTTTTTTCGTGCATTTATGGGACTATTCTTTCACATCCATATGGGAGTTTTTACGTGCATTTATGGGACTATTCTTTCACATCCATATGGGAGTTTTTACGTGCATTTATGAGACTATTATTTCACATCCATATGGGAGTTTTTACGTGCACTTATGGGACTATTCTTTCACATCCATCTGGGAGTTACTGCCTGGACCTAATGGAGTATTCTTTCAGATCCATTTGGGAGTTATTACGTGGACCCACGGGAGTCTTCTTTCACATCCTCCTGGGAGTATTCCTTTGCATCCACCTAGGAGTTTCAATGGTGATTTCTGAGAGTATTTTTTTGCTACCTTTAAGGGGTTTCTTCAAAGTCGGGAAGTGTGAAAGGAAAGGCAAAAGCAGGTAGCATCATGCACGAAATAAATTTATTGCACAGGTTAGGTACATTTCTCGCACACGTCGTGTGGCAAGAGCTCATGTTGCCTTGGGCGCGAACTGGCTTAAAATTATCTGCGAACACTGAAGGGCACAGGCAGGGTCGAGATTGTGAACTGATTCACAGATTCTTCGAAGGAGCTCATTCTGAAGGCAATTTAAATACCCGTCTGACAGGGGTATTTATTACAGCGTAGGGTACGCTAGGCTAACTGTGGTACACAAGCCACGATCGCTCTGTAGAATTTGACCAATTCCAGTACCTTCACCCGCGGCTTCATGTAGCAGTCCCCAAAACCATGCTCAATGAAAGTCAGCATCTTATGTGCCTTCTTTGCATATTGGATGTGGAAAATCAAGTAGGTGGCAATGAGGTACACCACACCCTGACAGAGCCATAAGTTCAAAGTTTTTCCTTAATCAGGCCTAAAATAGTGAAATAAATTATCTCAAACTTTACAGAATTTGATAAGACATAATATGAGAGTCAGATTTTTCACCTCAACTTATTTATGTTAAACACCCTGACTGCTCCCACTTAGACGCAGCAGCTTGCTCGTTATCTGTGGCAGCGGGAGATGCAATTACTCTTCCTGCAATCAGTCCTCTGTTGGCCGTTCTCTTCCCTGCATAGTGCTGGAAGGGACCTGTAACCAAAAAAGCACAAGCGTATAAGTTAAAATGTACTGACCATCAACAGATGTTTCCGACGTCCTCGTATGAACCTTGCAAACCAGGTGGGGAGTGGACGTTTCTCAAAAAGTGAATTGAAGACAGTTTCTTCAAAGCAATACCAATACTACTGATATTGAAAATATGGTAAAAGGGCAGAATGGTTTTAAAGTGATACTGCAACGAAATTGTAGTGCCTATTTTATTGTCTAAATGTCAACCACATTCTGGCCATACCATGGATACACCAATTGTTTGCTCAAAAAGTCATGAAAACATTATTTAAAACTAATGTCTCGGAAGATCTCCCGATACGCATCGTGTTTGCGACGTCTGGTTCTTCTTCAGTCAAGGCTACAGGGGGGCTGGTATGGTTGGGAGCTTACCCGTTCGTGACGTCTGGTTCTCCTTCAGTCAAGGCTATATGGGGGCTGCGTGGCTGTGAGCTTCGCCACTTGATGGCGTCAATGCACTACAAGCTGGCCGTTCGAGTTGTCCCTCCCCGCTCTCCGCAGGAGTTGAATAGGCACGGGAGAAAAAAGAAATCCGGTTCAGCCAAGTTAGACGGGGCTCGGGCGCACACAGCCTGCTGCCATGTTTCCGTGTAGCAGTGCTGGTTTTATGCGGTGCGATGTTACAGTATTTGGTTTATTCAAACAATGTTTTGGCGTCTTTTCGAGCAAAAATATTGGTGTTTCGTGGTGTGGGCCGAACATGGTTGACATTTAGACAATAAAATTTGTGCTAAATTTTGTTGCAGTAACCCTTTAAAAAAAATAAGACCAAAGTACACCTTTAGTTTTAACAGTTCACATTAAACATGTTTATAAGTATCTAAAAAAGTGGTTCTCAAATGGGGGTTTGCGGACGCTTTGGGGTTCGTGAAGGCATTCTAGGGGTCCGCGAAGCTTAGCCTCCTCAGTCAAGCTTGGCAATAAAAGTTTTTTTTTTCTTAGATTGAGAAGAAACATTCCAATTTTCGGGTGCATTTTCTCGTGTATATGTCAATAGAAGTCTACTTCACACTAGCACTTAGTTATATCCATTTATTAAATTTTTATCATAATTAACCTACCGTAAAATTCCGAGCAAGCGCCCCCCTGCACGCAAGTCAAAATTGCCTGCAAAGTGGGGGGGCGCTATCCCGGAACGGCACCAAAATTCAAAATGGCGACGACAAAAGTTTTCCGCCAGGAAAAGAAAAAAAAGCGCAGTGCACACAGATTTAACATTTTATTTATCTCTGAGAACAGACTTTATTACGCCAAAGATTTGTCACTGCTATGTTAATCACTTTCAAAACCATCAAAAGACTCCTCAGAGTCGGCCGCAAAAAAGTTCGCAGCATTCCGCGATGTTACCCAACTGCATGCCGTTAGCTATTTTGACAGCTTCTTCAGAAAGAAGCCGGTTGCTAATGGCTCATTCTGCACTTCTTTCGCGCTCCAGGTATTAAAAGAGCGCGTCGTTCACGTATTCACTGAACACCGGCGCGTTGTTACTTAGCTTTCGTCGAACTTTGGCTTTCCCGTAGTTTGACTGTAGCAAATTGTCAAAATTCTTGTCCCATTCCCGTATCCGGTCGAGCTTGATGTGTCGAGACGTCTGGTGTACGTCTTTCCCGTTTTACAATGCCATTGGATGACCTCGATTTCCTTTGCCACTGTGTAAGAATGCATAGCCGACCTGACACCCCCAAAACAAAGCAACAATGGCGCATAGTGACCGGGCTGATCGGGCTGCAAAGTAGGATTGGATTGGATTGAATTCTTGGACTGAACTTCACAGGCCAGTGTTGCCTGGGCGCGGTCAGCCCGGTGCGTGATACGGGTGCGGAGCGGGGAGGGGGCGCTTGCCCGGAACGGCGCGGAAATGTGAAATTAGCGGTGAAGTTGGGGGGGGGGGGGGGGGGGGGGCTCTTGCACGGGTGGGGGCGCTTGCTCGGAATTTTACGGTATACTTTTCCTTCCCCTCGCCAGGAAAGGGGTCCTCCATCATCCCCGCCGATCCACAAGGGGTCTGCGAAACATCAATGGCTGAGAACCACTGATCTAACCTTTTGTGCTAGCTTTATTTTCTATCGTTTCATGGTCTCAGTAACTTTAGGAGTCAGTGACAGTCCCACAAAAATGTCATCAAGCATGTAAAAAAGTTCAAAGCCTGAAAAATTGACAGCGTATTGCAAACTTTTGAAAAGTCAGGCCAAACAAAATGACCCATGGCAAAAACTATAGGATACCTGCATTGCTCCATGTAAGCTTAAGAAATTGAAATTAGTATACATTTCTAGCAATTTACTCTTACAAACTATCATTTTCTTCACTGTCGTACAATCACAAGGTGGAAGAAGCAAAAACCCTTCCATTATCATAATCGAGTGCAACTGCATACATGCAAAAGTTATCAACTTTTTGAGAAATGTCTATAAAGGATAATTCCCATATACGGCAAAGAGCTAAATCAACAGTAAAACAGTGCTGATTTGAACTTAACTTAGCACTGAAACAGCATCGTATCAGTCTCAGATAATTAACAAAGAGCAAAATAAGCACTATTCCCAGCACTTACTAATAGTACTGCTCTATCGTAAGGTCCCAAATCTGGGTGAGGCTTTTCGAATCACCTCATAAATTGGCTTCACAATGTATCGCGCTACAATTTACCACAGAGGTGCCTGAAGGTGGTGAAAGCATCACAGAAAAAATTGCAAAGAATAAACTTACCCAAATAAAAAAGTAAAAAAAAACAAAAAAAACTGGTTTTGTCTACCTATGGCATTTGTGTGCTATATGCGCATCCTCCGACTGGCACAACAACAGACAGATGGCAGCAACGGCACAGACGCCTTGTGGCAGCTCAGTAGCTCCACGGTCACACCCAAAGCACACCACATGTAGCTGAAATTATTTGACAAACCATCGGTTTGATTAGTTTTGTGTCCATTTAATGTGTTTTATTAAAAGTGAAAATAAAATAAAAAAAGTGTGCACCGTTCATGACTCAAAAAGGTTGTCTGGTTTTGGTGCGACTGGGCAGCCGCTGAGCAGCGACGAGCTGCAGGGGCCGATGTCGCCATCTGTCGGTTATTGGGCCGGTCAGATGGTGCACAGTTAGCAGACGGGCGCCATAGGTAGAAAAAAATAGTTATCATTTTTTTACCTTTTACTCGGCTAAGTTCGTTCTTCGAACTTTTGATGCAGAGATTCCATTACCTCCGGGCACTTCCGTCATAAATTGTAGCGTGATGCATCACCAAACCGACCTCTGCGGTCACTTTAAGGCTTCACCCGGATTCAGAACCCTGCAGCATAGTGTAGTGTATGTGTGAGCTAGCCTTGAATGCTGAACCGAAATTTGGATTTCACAAAATAAGGTAGCCAAACCCCAAAACACCACTCATAAAGCGATATCTCGAACGGATGGCCACATTATTGTAAAATAAATATGCAATTGAGTGAGAATCGCAACGTCTCGTTTCCTGCAGAATAGTTGAGGTGGGAGGCAAACGGCCTTGCTTTCTTCCCGTTTCGCATCCTCGCGGAGTCAAAGCGAGAAGAGGAGCAAACAAAAATCGGCGATGTCACGGGCCTTTTTGGCCATTGTTCAAGCACGCTCTTCTTTCACAAATATATGACCATTTCCTTGTCGCTTGCCTCCTCTTAATTCTCTGTTTTTCGATTCCATTACCCATTTTTATCTATTCCAATCTATTTTTTATTGCTTCTAAGTGTTTCTGTTCTCTTCTGCGCGCGATATTTCTTGTATATATATATATGTAGTATTTGTGTCTTTATTTTGCCTTTTTCGACGGGAGGGCCGACGGACAACACGCCGCTTCGCGCGTTCTTCGCCGGGTGAGTACTACCGTTGCTACCGATTCCTATGGCACTGTTAGCTGTTCATTTTGGTTCATTTGACCCGCGTGCAGTCGAGAGGACCCGTTTATGAACACCCGCGCACATGTCATAGGGGTAGGCAGAGGTCTGAATCAACAATCGTGACGCAAGAGCCTAGTGCGCTGTGATTTGGCCGCCCGCGTTCGCTCCGTTGACTCGCACTGTAGCGTGTGCTTTCGAGTGCCGCTTACTTGACCAAGGTACAGCACGCCGCTTTGTCGCCGCGAACCATTTGTCCGAATGTTTGCGAAGCTGAGGCATATGCAACGCTGCGGCGCCTGACAACTGCGCGCTGCGGCGCGATCCCTTCGCAAACGCCGACGGCTCAATGTCGTGACTTGAATGCGCCTATGGCATGCCTTCGTAATCTATCTGCTAAACGGTTGTCAGTTGCCAACGCCCTTTTTCCAGTGCAGAGGAGTCTCGTTTCAACCTCCGGCGAGAGCAGTCGACTTTCCCGAGCTCCGCACGAGAACGTGATCCTAACCTAAACATCGAGCCGGCGCTCGGCGCGGCAGGCCCACCACCTAGCCTGGCGCGAGGCACGCCCTGGCCCCCGATTCTGCCTCTCCATGGAGCCTGAAAACTCCGAAGCAGCCACCCCATCCCGGCGTCGGAGGTCGTAATTCTGCCTGAGGACCGCCGCCGTGCCCGCGGGCTACCAAAGCTGCTGCCAGGATGCCATACGCCGTGGAAGGCGAGACGATCACCCCCGCAGTCCTCTCCGAAGAGGGATGGAGTATCATCAGCGGAAGATATGAAAGAGCACGCCAAACCCGGATCCGGAAAAAAGAACGGCTATGCCTAACGCAGCCAGAGGCCGGATCGACCACCCCCGGGCCCGCCCAACAAACAGGCAAGTCCTCACTTGTCACCAACCACAACAAACCGTCAACCAGACGTAGAAGACCACCCCTCCCACGCCTACCGGAAGACGACCGCAAGGTCTTAGTCAGGCCGAGCAACCCAAACCTCCGCATGACTACCCCGGGACAGTTACTCAAGGCGATCTGCGAGCAGCTCAACCTCCCGCCTCAAGAAACCTTCGCGAAGGACAGGTTGCGGATCAACCCGTAAAACAACACTTTCACGATCAGCACTCCCGTGAAAGAAAGAGCAGATGCCTATCGGAGCCTGCCAGGGTTCGCAATGGACAACCAAGAGTACCCAGTAACGGCATACTTCCCCACGCCCGAACACTCCGTAAGAGTTGTGATTTCGGGAGCCCTCGGCAACGAGACTCCGGACAAAATTCTCCATTACTGCATCACGGAAAATCCAGAACTCCCCATCGTCAACGCACGCCGCATGGGACGCTCCAGAGCGGCCGTCATCACTCTCGAGGGCACCAAACCGCCGAGGGAAATGATTTTCCAAGCAGGCCTCTTCACCTGCCATCCGTTTAAAGAACGGGTCGAAACATGTCTCAACTGTCGCAGGGTCGGACACCGAGCTGACGTGTGCTACAGACCGAAAAGCCAACGCTGCCATCGCTGCGGAGAGGAGCACCCGCCACCGGAGGAGGGTGAGCCCCCCAGCTGCGAGGCCAAGTGCATCATCTGCGAACGTCCGCACGTTACGGGAAGCCGCAACTGCAAGCACCGTTTCGTCGAGAAACGTAAGAAACTCCAGGCCAAGGGGCCTCCGACTGGAGATCGGTACTCCCTGCTCTCGTCGGAAGACGACGACAACCCCGGGCGGCGCTCAAGATCCAGAACACCGTCGTCGCGCCGACGCCGCAGCGAAAGTCGAGGGACAGATCTACTTCCTACCCGCCCCTAGACGACCGCGGAAGAAACAGCTCGAGAAGCAAGAGCAACGAGCGCAAGAAACCTCCCTCCTCGAGAGGCAACAGCACCACCCAGAACGCCGACAAACAGGTGAGCTGGGCATCCAGGGTCTCCCAAGCGAACGCTGGGAAGCGCGAGTTTCTGGAGAAAACTAGAAAACTGAAAGAGGAAAATGCTGCACTCTGTAGGCGACTAGATGAGCTTGAAAAGCTCGTCAAAAGAGGTCCCAATTCTACCCCCTCAACACACCGGCAGCCGCGAGATCGGCTCCACCTACTCCTACCCAAATCGCAACCAACAGTGCGATGGATGCGGACGCTAAAGAGACAGGCCTCGACAGACCTAGACGCTAACGCTAAGAGAGTAGCCGAGGCATCCCCAGACGGTGAGCCGCAGCCCAAACCAAAAACCACCGTCACCTCTCAGGCACCTATGCGCAAAGACGAAAGGTTCGATCAACTTGAAAAAGACAACCAAGAAACCAAAGACAGTCTCAGACTAGTCGGAGAGACCCTCCAACAAATATTACAACGCCTCACTGCACTCGACCGCCTCGCGGCCCTGGAAGCGACCGTGCAAATGCTCGTGCAGCAACTACCATGTAACCTTCCTCAAACAATTCAATATGGCCCCTCGACCTCAGGAGATTAAGGTCTGGCAGTGGAACTGCAGGGGATACAAAAACAAACGCGGCAACCTGCAGCTCCATATTCAGCAACTATCCGAAAAACCAGATGTCATAGCCTTACAAGAAGCCAGTCACCCGATCAAATTAGCGGGTTACACGCCTTTCATTCCCCTGAACACAGACCCGAAAAAAACAATCTCGGTCACCGCGACTTTCGTTCAACGCAACGTAGCGGCCATACAACACGAAATCGAGGACACAAAGGTCCAACACACGCTAGTGGAAATCCCGCCACGTAAGAAGGGAGATGGAAACGTCTACATTCTTAACGTCTACAGTTCACCCAAGGACAGAACAAAAGCAACCTCCGACATTATCCGTAAGGCCGTAAAACTTGCAGGAAAATCTCAACTGGTAGTGGTAGGCGATTTCAACGCGCACCACCCTGCCTGGGGCAACCGGAAAGCGCATATCAAACGAACGGCGCTATGGCAATCTATACAAGACGTGGGTATGACGATCCTTAACGACGTCAAAGAGCCTACTAGGATCGGCAATAGCGTCAGCACGGACACGGCCCCCGATCTTGCCCTGAGTAAAAACATTAACTCAGCCACATGGATAAATACGGGCCTCACGTTGGGAAGTGACCACTATATAGTAGAAACGACCTTCCAGACGGCCCCGTTTAAACATCCTCCGTTAAAAACGAGACTAACGGATTGGGACAACTTCCGTAAAATTAGGGACACAACCGCTCCAAAGGAAATCGGCAACCTGAACGAGTGGACCCGCGCCCTCAAAGAAGACGTAAAAGCCACCACAGAAGAAACAGAAGCGATAACCTCGCAACACATGACCGCACACATGACCCCACACAAACCAAAACGGCACAACGCAATAGACTCGCTCAAATAGTACACCAACATGAAGGCGACGCAGAAAAATTTATCAAAGAACTCAAAGATAAATACCTAAACACCACGCAGTCCACCGACCCACTTCCCTGGTACGAGGGTGAGCCAAACCCAGAATTAGACCAGGAATTTAGCACAGCGGAAGTATGGCAAGCCATGAGCCAACTCAAAACAACATCAGCCGCGGGGCCTGACGGCGTCACAAACAAGATGTTGAGAAATCTAGACCTTACGTCAGTGATGGCCCTAACTGACCTAATTAACAAGTACTGGCAGGATGGTGAAATCCCCCAAGAATGGAAACACGCCAGAATCATCTTTATACCTAAACCAGGCAAGAAGCTAACCGAAAACCTAAGACCTATCTCCCTTACATCTTGCCTAGGGAAGCTCATGGAGCATGTGGTTCTAAACAGACTCCAAGGATATGAGGAGGATAACAACCTCCTACCCCCTCCATGCTGGGATTTAGAGCCCACCTGTCCACGCAGGATGTCATGCTCCAACTTAGCGAAGAAGTGATCCCCAAAAGCTCGAACACGAGAGCCATCCTCGGATTGGACTTAAACAAGGCCTTTGACAACGTGTCACATGAGGCCATCCTCACTAATCTATCGAGGTTAAATCCAGGATCCCGAACCTTCAACTACGTAAGATCGTTTCTGGACGAGAGGACGGCAGAAATATCGATCGGCGGGACGATCTCGGATCCCTTTCCCATGGGGTGTCAGGGAACCCCACAGGGCTCTGTACTCTTGCCGTTTCTGTTTAATCTTGCACTGGTAGAATTACCGAAGCAACTCGAGGCCATCCCAAATCTCAGACACACTTTATATGCAGACGATATCACCCTCTGGATCACTACAGGAAATGATGGGGAGATAGAAGAGACCCTACAAAGGGCAGTCGATACCGTAGAAGCCTACGTCAAAGCGGTAGGGCTAGAATGTTCTCATCCCAAATCGGAGCTCCTAATTAAAAGAGACATTCCAAGGGGACGAAAATCCAGCCCTTCGCCAGCCAACATTAACGTACACGTGCAAGGCAAAGTCATTAAACAAGTCACCTCCATCCGGATCCTTGGAATGATCATCCAAGAGAACCGAAATAATACCCTGAAAAGCTAAACGTTTCGGTCCACCAGACCATTAGACTGATTCG
>JAZHYW010004902.1:0-87281 GCA_037355805.1 Ixodes ricinus
GGCCCAGCTAATCTAGCGGAAATTTTTCCGCTAAATGTAGCGAGGAAAGTTTTTCCGCTTAATTTAACAGGGAAATATTTTCCACTAGATTTAGCGGGCAAATTTTACCGCTAAATTCAGCGGGAAAATTTTTTCCGCTAGATTTAGCGGGGAACTTTACCCATAATGCACCGCGCGGTTACGCCGACGCCGCTCAAGCCGGAAGCGGGTGCCTAAGAGCTGCGCTCTAAAACGCGCGAGTGTTAAAAGCAAATTTGATGTCGTCGAAAGTAACTTTTGAACGGAAGTGTCTTTTCGATCGCGCGAGAAAATTACGCCCCAGCTCCGATCGGACATTTCAGCTAGCCGCGCGCCACGGCGTACATACGTACCTATTTCAGTTGGTGATGCGACCTAAAGTAACCATCAAAAATAAAAGGCAGTGAAGAACTCTGGCTCAAAAGAAAACAAAATAGCTCACCTAGCCTGAGCTTTTAAGCGAAGATCCGGAAATCGCGGCGCCAGTGCAGCTTGCCACCTGCCGCACTCACTCTGCGCTTTTGTGGCCGTTCTTGATGCTTCTGCGTACAGACTCCTACTTAACATATTCGTAAATGTAACTTCAGGCGCTCAGAAAGTCGTAAGCCACCCAGCAGCAGATGGAGACGGCTCGAATTGATCGGGTTCAACACCCGCACACGCTTCCATAGCCGTCTTGGTGCTGCGGCGGCTGCTGGTTACGAACCGGAAGTGAATAATACCCAGAGTGCTTGCGGCTGCTGCCAAACGCCGGTCACCTATTATCTTGCGTCATCGTTTGAAAACAAAACGTAGCGTACAAACAGCAGGAAGGTGTAATTAAAGCTCACGGTGTCAGCGAATGGCGTCAGCGAATGGCGAACAGTGGCACCTTGATGAATCAGAATCGGTTACACTCAGGGAGCTTTTGGCAGTACTTTGAAGATGCCCAGAGTCTAGGAACCGAGGCTGGATGTCTGGCAACCGGAAAACGGTATACGTTCCCTCCGCCATCTCGTGTTGCTGGCGTACAAGAAACCATGGCCATTTCCAGAAAAGACAACGCGCCATATTGTGTTGACGCGTAGTCGGCTCGCTCTATAGGCGACCACACTGGTTTACAAACGAGACAGCGTTTGCCCACTGCTCGTGCGCACAAACCAGATCCCTATGAGCTGAAGCTTGTGCGTATGCGCAGTGCCTACAGCAGCGCCACCGCAGTCTCTTGACTTCAAAGTGTTGATTTGGTGTACTACACTCTGTTTCGCATTATGTAGCGAGAGGCTCAGCCAACGCCGAGATCCAATGGAGTTAATCGGACAGCGTCAGAAGTGTATTGTCGGGACGCTCGTCGTCTCTTCGTTTGCTATTACCGCCTGAACCAATCAAACGCAGAAAGAAAAGGCAATGATGACGTCGACACTGTACGTGATTGGTTTAGCCCAGCGGTCTCCAAACCTTAGCCTCTAGGCCAAATCTGGCTCAAGAGGGTCTTTCTGGCCGACTCGTTTGCTGGCCGCGGAACTTTCAATGAAGCCCCGGTCCGTGGCCTGCTTCCAGCAATGCCACTACCACCAACGCATAAAATAAACAAAACAAAAACGAAAAAAAAAAGGTGCGGGATCTGCGCATTGTTGTTATCACAAAGAACGAGAGGAAATTGCACAGTGTAACACAGGTTACCTCACCGTATTATTCAGTGGACATTGCCATTACGAGAATCACTCTTATTAGTCCCCTAATTCACATATGTGAAACTATACGTGCTCGTACGCTGCACAATTCCTTTGTGTTTCCGAGTATATTGTGCTTAATATCCTGTGTCTTGTCTGCTCATATTGTCAGCACGAGTGCGACCATTCTCATTAGTGTTCTGCACTTTGTGAACGTGCCAGAGCTCCTAGGCGCTTTAAGCTATGAAATTTCTGGGTTCCAATTATCGTGTAATGTCTTACTGACCTAAATATTTAATTTTAGTATAAAAAATATTGATTCACGATTCTCCCGCCTTAGATTCTTCTTCATCGTTACTCCATGTTGAAAGTTTATATTACAGCGGAGCTATTAGGGCTTGTTTTCCCAGTATCGTGTCCGCGGGCTAAAAAATATCGGCACAAAACTCTGGACAGCTACCGCCACCCATGAGCGACGGCGGCAACCAGACAACCGGCTTGAAGATTGTCTGGTTACCGCTGTCGCTCGTAGATGGCGGCCAGCTTTCCAGCCTTTCCATTCTGCCTTGCCGCCTTGTGGCCGGCCATTACTTCATTCTCACCATAGTACAGCTTCGCTGGTCTTCCTTCTTCACAAAAGTGGAAAGGCTAATTTTAAAATATTGATCTAGGACCTTTAATTAGCGTCTCCCCATTTGTATTTGCTTATTTATTTTCCGGCCCTCGAGACCGCGACAGATGCCCGCTCAAGCCCCTTAGCCGTTGATAGCAATCACGCAGACGACGAAAGCCATGGCGATACACCTTTGGCACTGTTTGATTGGCTTCATGGGATTGTAGCGTGGACTGCCGTCGGACTTAATGTGAAAGGTGTATTGAAGACCACAAGATTTGCCAATCTGCCCATCCCTCTCAGTATAAAGCAGCTATTATTAAACTGTGCTTCAAATTTCACATTGTCCGATAACAAATGGCACTTTGTGGGCCTGTGCCTTAACCATAAAAATAGGCGACCCAAACAGTATCGACGGCGGGGGACTCCTTTGTGGCTGCATCTTGGAGGGGGATCAGCCGGGAGCCAATCCCGGCTTATCCGATGGCTTTAATCGAATTCAGTACTTCAGCGGTGACGCCGTCTCGGCCTGCGGTCCCTAAACGCTGCTGAAAGCTTCAAGATGTGAGTTTTCTGTCAAGCTCTGGCATTCAGCGGGATTCACTTGAATCTTTCCCTTGGTGTCAGCAGTCTCTTCTCCGGGTACCGCCTTGACTGTAGTTGTCCCGATGAACTGGCAACGCGAAAGGTCGTATCTAGGAGACAGGAGCCCCGCCCTGAATGTGGCCTTGGCGGCGGCCGACACGACCACCAAGGTAGCCAGACTGGCGAGCATGGCCACCGTTTTCAGCGGGAATAGCTGCTGCTGAGCCGCCTCGTCGAAGTACGGGTACCGGTACAGCGCCGGGAGCCCAAGCACGGGCTCGCCGCCGACGGCCCGGAGTCCCAGTCCGACAAAGAAGGCGGCGACAGATCCGTACGCGTTGCACAGCGACGGGAAGTGTACGACAACCAACAGTTGAGGGAACAGCATCACGTACACCAGGTCGCTTATGATGATGGAAAGACCGTACACCGAATCTACCGTGGCAGCCACCGCGGACGACATCAATGCCGTTGCTGCGATGGAGGTGCGCAGGACCCAGACTTTCTCGAACTCAGAAGCCTGTACGAGAGGATTACGGAACCGTTAACAGTTCTGTGGCAATGTTTGAGCCCTATTTCATTAAAATATCGTCTATTGCATCAAGTAGATGCCACATAAAAATATGACTTGTCATTGGCAATGCACATAATATTCAGCTGAAGGAGGGAGCAAGGGTTAGATGCTGCTAAAAAGGACGAAAAGACCTCTGGTAATCAATTTCATTGAGAAAATAAAATGTACGTACTTTTCTTTGTGACGTCTTGATACATTGTTCCCTTACAGTCGAACTTGGTTGGAACGCTTCTTTATAATCATAACCAACCAAACAGATGTCTGCTGAATGTTTGCATTCAAGTTCTCTCTTTACATCAAAGGGTAGATGAGGTGAACCGCTCAGAGATTAGCCTCTCCTTAGGCAAGATTCACGGACGCCACAATGTAGCTTATTGCTATGAAAGCACCCGTTTCTGTGAAATCTGTGTAGCAATGGAGCTCTCTCCTTTTCTCTCTCTCTCTTTCTCTTTCTTATTTTTTTTATCCTTCCAAGATGTCTTGATCATCTAGACCCACTGTGGAAAATTGTAGGGTTTCATTTATTGGTTCATGGCATTTTTGCTTTTAAATTTTTTGTAGGGCTGTTGATTATGTTTTGTTCATCTTCTCTGTGTGCTAGGATTTGAAAGGCTGATCTTATTTAAAACACTAATAAACTATTTTTGTGGCATTGATGCAAAAACGTTTTTTATAAATCTCTTTAATGAAGACAGTTAACTGCGCATGCCGCTCATATCTTTACGTCAATTTAAATAGTTTCGCCATTATGTTGGAAAAGTGTGATGTAAGCCAACATTTCCATAGGCGGGACTCGTGCAGTCCAAATGTCTAGAAGTAAGTGCGTAAAAAATGCTTTTATGGCTAGTCTTGCTGCAGCAGTATTTCTTTTTTTGGGACAGATTTGTTCCAGTGCGTCTACGGAAGAAAATACCCAATATAATTACTATTTAAGATGTGCTGCTCGCTCCCGGTACGAGCGTTTTATGCTTAAGCGCGTCAGTGATTTTATATATAAGCACGATGCTTATCCTTAAAACTATTGCGAAACCTGTCGAAACCGACCTTGGGCCTCAGCAGCGGCACGTAGACGTTCCTGGTGAAGAGTGCCCCGCTGCTGAGCATGCAGGCGTCTGCCGAGGACATGGCGGCTGCGGCCACGGCCCCCTGCCCCAGGAAGGACACCGATGCTGGAGTGAGATGCTGCAGCGTCAAGGGCAGCAGCAGGGACCACTGGGAATCGTCATCCAGAGGGGACGCGGGGCCGCCATTGGCGCTGGCATAAGACGTGTCTTGCCATCCTGGACGGGAGCACCCACTTACTGACAGGGAATATACTTTCTGGAGTTAAAATATACCGTATTGGTGTTGTAGACAGGGGTAGAAACAAAACAGAACAGCAAAAAGTCTTCAGAAGAACCGCTGAAAGTATGTCTACTAACAGCCGGGAGGGTTCGCGAGGTGTGAAACAATAAAATTACTTTGAAACCCTAGAAGTTCATTGGATAACATCCTTGCTGTTATTCTACCAGAAAGAAAATTTCTCACTGGTTTGCGCGGCTTTACCTTACGCAACGAAGTAAAAACGTACGCCTAAGGTTGTCCAAGACGGAAGAGTGAACTTGACAAAGAGTGTTCTGGAAGCCTCAGAGCAGGAGCTGACGTCTGTCTGGCAGTGTTGACGTTACAGAAAATAAACAAAGAAATACATTACGCGTTGCTTGCAAATAAAAGGTAGTCGTTAAGGACCTGCTTTAACTCAATATAAAAAGAACGCGTTACCGTTACCAAAAAAAGTAGCGAAGGTTACTTTGCGTTCTTTTTATTTAGGAGTACAAAAATTTTACTGTTTTATGTTACAGGTATGTATAAGCGCATAATTCAATAAAGTGGGAGTGTTTCTCCGCTGAGAAGAATGGCAAAGTTTTGAAGGTATGTGGAATGAGTGGAAGTATTTATGTGACTGCGCTGAAGAAACGCCAAAAAAAAAAAGTGCAATTGTTTTCATGTTTTTGTTAGATGTAACGACAACGTAACTACGTTTCCCATTACACGTTATTCGAAACTAAGCGTACATAAGTACATAATACGTTCCTGGTTTGCAAAAATTAAGCCTTTTCTTTCAACGCGTACCGCCAACACAGCTCCCTGGATCCAAAAATGACCTGACGACAGGCGAAACAAAATTATGCCAACTCGAAGAACGGTTTGGGCACTGCACTTCATTAGAGCATCAGTGGTAGCAATGACTTGGATGAGCGGTAATGTATTACGAACGTGGCAGAATCCGCACATATTTTAGGGGCTTAGTGCTTTCCGTCATCAACTCCGTCTTTGATGCTTATATGTTTTGTTGCCATTAGCGTGTCATTCGTATCATAATAGTCGAAGATAGAATTCTAGTCACTTTCGATATTACACGCGTGTCATATCCTAAAGGCCGCTCAAGCCTCGCAGGCTTGGCTTATAAAATAAAACAATAATAATGACCTGTTTTTTTTTGTTTCTTTTCTAATAGCTGCTGGCGACCGGGTAATTCATTTACCACACCTATTTTTTCACTCTTTCTTTCTTACTATTTCGCCCTCCTAAATGATTTTGGAACATTAATTATCTGATACCAAAAACAACGATAAACAAAAAATCGTTCTGACATTTTATTTTATTACCTATTTTACTAATCAATAGATCTGATGGAGAGATGGATGAATACATGCTGGCGCTTTCCTTTTTTATACCAAATATTACTCCTAGTACTACAATTAGCGTTGATTAATTAAATTAAATAAGAGTTAATTACTGCCTGGCTTTCCTTGGATGTTATCTGCTATTCGAATAACCTTCGCGACTGAAAAAGGCGTTTGGCCGACTCTTCACAGCGGTATTTTCATATTTCTCTAGTTCTCACGGATGGCTCTTCTTGTAAATAACCAGCACAATGCAGCGAATTTCGTGGTAATAAATAAACTTTTCCATGTATAAGTATTACACACTGGCAGCTCTGGCAACGAGTCCTAGGAGCAGGACGGGTACTGAAAGCACCAGGGTACCCACGCAGCCGGCATATGGAAGAGCCTTGGCCCGGAACTCGGTTTTTGCAGAAAGCACCCTTTGGAATAGGTTCTGAAAAAAAGTTCAAAGGTTGAATGAAGCAAAATACAGCCTCTCAATTTGACATTGCTCAATGTTTTAAACACGAGCGGGCAAAACACACTCTAGAAATGCCCTTCACAGAGATCACCCAAAGTGCCAATTACTGTTGCCTACGGCTGAAGCTCGGCGACTAAAGATACCTAAGAAATGTTTTTACCTAGGCAATAAGTATGCGATGTGACAGTGAGGATAACGCTGAAGCCACTGACAAACTTTGTGCTTGATATTTCACATTAGTTACCTCAATTTTGGTTAAGCATTATGTTAGTGTATCTTTGCTCACTATTATCTGTAGAACCATCCGTCCACAGCAGTCGTCGATTATTCGTTCTTTGATCAATGTGAAAGTCTTTTCCAGAATCATCTTTAGACAGAGGGCCGCTACGTTCGCCATGTGTTGACTATGTGGTAGGCTGGAGATAAAAGTCGGTGCTTTTTTTTATTAGAAGTGCTACGAAATATTATGGCCGAGGTAGTGTTAGGAATCTGACTAAATATGACAGCAGCTTAGAAGGAAAGGAAAGCGATGTCAGCCGCACGTTATACTCAAAATATATTTGATAAACAAATAAGAAACTGTCGCGCGTGTGGCGTGGGGAATCAATCCTTTGATTTTCAGGAAAGTTATACGCCGTTGTCGGCTGTCATCGTCTCATTCTAGTAGAGAAGATTCCTGAACCTACCGCAGGCATAAAAGAAAAGGTAATGTGCTGCATCGGGGCAGTCGCTCTGACGTCGCCGTGGCACCGTGTTCTTTTTTGTTTTTTTGTTTATGTTTGTTGACTCAACTACGCATCAGTGAACGTTTATGTTCAGTTCCTTGTTGATCCCCCACTTTCTTTTCTTGACAGGATGTGTAGTAATATTTATTTGCGAATATACTTATATTTATTGAAATGTCCGAAAGGGGAGAAACACGGGTTCATACTTTTGTGGGAGGGCAGGCTTAATAGACATCTAACGAGAATAAGGGTAACTGAGCTTTCGCGCTTTTCACTATACCGCTAATCAGTATCTCAAAAAATATTTAAAAAATCAGACTGCAATAAAATCTCAGACGCATTTTTTAACTTGAATAAGGTGGAGTAAAAATATGTTTGAAAAGTTATTTCACATGGTTTTAATAGGCCTGAGTTAACATATTGTTAGCTGAGTGTGACATCGTGTTAATATGATCCACGTAAAACATGCTCTGTCTATAGAGATTACCGTTGGGTTCATGATACTAGTTTATTTATAAGGCCAACAAATTTTCACCCCATGATGATTGAGTGCACTTAGCCAAGATTAAAAAAAGATCACGCGTAAACAATGTTGTTGCAGGGTCAGAGATAGGATGAATTTATAATCTATGCACTTCGTCCTACGTATCCGAGTGGTGTGAACGAATTAAAAACAATAAAACCTTATCAAACTAATGGCTGCATGTATTTATACAATATAATCAAATGTTAAACAAATACACACTCGTTCCACATTTTGAAAGGCCCGCAATTTAGATCCGTTTCTCAACGTATCGCGCTAACACTGACTGCAGAGATAAATACAAACCTGTGGTGGGAGCTTGCAGCGAACAAATCAAATTATAAAGTAACCTCGTTGAAAAAAGAAACCTACTTTGAGCAATCTGCCACCATTTTGCAGGCGTTGTACGCTGCCGACGGACGTTGTACGTCGCGTCGACGGAGCGCTGGCCGATTCGGGTGATAGCAGATGATCCCGTAAAATAACCCGAATTGGCCGGCGCTCCCTCGACGTAATGCACGCCATCTGTCGTCAACACTTCTCTACGCGTGCATCTGTCTGGAAAGTAGATTGCCCAGAACAGGTTTCCGTTTTTTACAGCAAAGCTGTTTATGGCTAGGGCACGGTGGAAGAAATACATTTAGGTGATGACTCTCTGTCTCACGCGGCGACTACATTATGTTCGGCGCGCGAGCGCGCTTCACGCGCACGGCGATAGATGGCGCCCAAGTTTAGAGGGGCTTGTGAAGGCTTGTATAGAGGGCTTGTGAAGGAAATTATGCATTCTTTACTCGGTCCCTGTGTACTGTGTACTGAAATGATGGATTTATGTTGGCGCACTGGCACTGATTGCCTTTTCCCCCGTGCGGTTCCTGTTTTTTTAAACGAGAACATTCCGATGATAGCTAAACGTGACAAAAATACTCGTATAAATATAAAACTTCCCGGCATAATCTACTGGGCCTTCAATAATTTAGAGTATAAACCGCTGGGTCGTGCTCGCATGTTTTGTCAAACAGCATGTTTAGTAACAGTTCCGTAAATTGTTTACACACATTGCGTGGCTTTATAGGAGGACGGGTGATTTTTTCCACCCTGCTCCTGCCTTCTTATTGAAAAAAATGAATTCTAATAATGGTACATAGTGGGGCCAAAATAATTCTTTACATGCGCATAAAGGTTATAGCATTACAAATGGTTTATACATACAATGTCAACTTGTACTGTGGGACATACAAACCTTGTGAGCAGAAAAAAATTATATTCATGATGACATAGTGACTGAAATGATGACACAGTATGATGACATACTGACTGACATGATGACACAGTGACTGAAAGTCAAACAATAGTAGCGGTTATAGGACATAAATCACTTTTCATCTGTAAAAAAATACCTGACAAATACTTTCCCTTTAAAATGTACACAAGAGCTGAATTCACTGCATACTACCAAAGAACGCAATCTCCTACATCCTGTGTTTCTCGCCCATGCTCTTAAACTAAGACGAGCGCTGCTTTGCTGATTTCTTCTTTTCTTGAGCTTGTTTGTTCATACTCATGGTAATATGCTGCCAGTGTTGTCGCATTCGCATGCTGAAGTAGTAGTGGAGCAACTGGGCACCTGTTTCTGCTTTGTGTTCAGCGCATGGAAACGTTATTGTGCATGTGTCAAGAACACTGTCGATTGTGTCCCAGTAGACAGTCTGGTGGCTTTTATTTTCCACGAAGAACTGTTCCGCTTTCTTCAGTAGCTGGAAAAGGTTCTTGTTGGGGTGTATAAGGCCTCCTCTGTTCTAAACGTTTGTCAGTGCTGCTTCAGCAGAAGTGTTTTTGTCGATGCTGAAAGCGGATCGGCATGCAGGGCAGCGTGTAGCTTTTTTCATTTTCACACTCAAAAACCCAGTTACACAATATAGTATGCAGTCCACAGCCTTGGTTTCTTCAGCCTTTTCTGTCAGGACATCTTCGCATTCCCAGTCTTCGACAGAAATTAGACTGTGAAGCTTGATCTTCACTTGGTCAACGAGATGAGGAGACTAGGTAGTAACTTGCGATCGGCCCTCGGGATTGCACGACGCCACTGCTCCAGGCGAGCGTCATTCGATGGAGCTTTCAACAAGGACACTTGCTCTGCACAGTTCCGGTACCCCGAATTGCAGTTGGGATCGAAGCACGTCTTTCCCATCCTTATAGCATAACTTCTTCGGGTTAAGGCTCACCTTCGTGCACGATAATGGCACCTTTGATCGACACAGCACCAAAGCAAAACATGAGTCCAGCCACTAGCCGCACACCACCACCACACCGCGAAAAAGGCGAGCAAGCTACGCCCCCGAAACCGTGGCCGCCGAGGAGAGACCTCATACCCACGGTGCTCACACCTCAGCGCCCTCCGCGGCGGCGCGGAAGTAACTATACTTCGTTTCACCTTATGTTGCACCGCAGCGAAGGCTAGAAGCGCGAGCTCATAGCGTTGGCAGCCGCTCTTAAGTCACGAGAGCTTGTGCCGCCGAGATGTGCCCCAGAGCAAGGAGCTCGCGCTTGTAGCCTTTCCTGCGGTACATCATCAGGTGAAACAGAGTATACTCCTGGTTCGATGCTAGCTCCGAACACGATCTGGTCGCTCGCTCCTCGCGGGAAGAGCGGCCAGAGTCACCACCTAAATGTATTTCTTCCACCGTGGGCTAGGGTGCCGTGGATGTTTCGTGTGCAGTGACTCTAGCCTCGCACCACCGCACGATCCACACGCGCACGCCTTCCTCGTACAAAATATTCGAAGTGAATAACTAAAATAAAACGTTGACGAACGGGCGTGTAATATGCCATTTGTTTTAGGCTTTTGGGTTTTAGGCTTTAGAACAGTTACTGCTGCCATAGC
Source organism: Ixodes ricinus (assembly GCA_037355805.1). Lineage (NCBI taxonomy): Eukaryota > Metazoa > Arthropoda > Arachnida > Ixodida > Ixodidae > Ixodes > Ixodes ricinus. The sequence continues at coordinate 10,701 of JAZHYW010004902.1, forward strand.
ATAGAGGAGGCTATGCTGCTGCCAACGCCGGTACGTGCGGCGCGTGGAACACCATTCCCAGCATTCTCTTTGATGCTTGGATAATTAAGCAAGAGGTCTATTTAATAGGTTAGTTATCAATAGTCACCATTTTCAAAATCAGTAGACACTAAGGCAGATAAAAATTCACTGTCTTGTATGTTATTCCTTAGTTGTCATGAACACGAAAGCCCAAGCGCCGATGTGATAGAGATAGCGAACCTCCGAAGGCAGCGCGTTCTCTGACGACGCACTTTTGGCGACGTTTCATTGGTACCTTTCGTTTTGGTACCTTTCGTGTCGCCAAAGCGTTTTCGTACTTTTCGTGTCGCCGACCTGTTTCCGCTCAAGGACTGTGAAGGTCGACTGAACGATGAGACATACAAAGCTTTCGCGTAATTAAAGGTTTCTCAGATATTTTCCGCTGTGCGACCCGTGTCGGCCATGTCTACTCTCGCACCACCCTCTCTTTGTCGTCGTTCCAAAGCTTGCGTGCCTAGTTTCCATTACTTCCGCTCTCACAGGGTAGCGGTCCCTTTCCGCATGTCTACTTTCCACCGGGTGGCGGTCCGTCACGCGTGTCTAGTTTCCTCCAGCTCCTCGGGGCGGGTCTGTGTCGTGTTCTAAATAGCTTCGCTGGTCATCCACCTTCACAGGTAGTAATGGCTCATTATTTTCTTCCTTTGAACGGGTTAAGTTCATACGTTTACTTTTTTTTCCGGTAAACTTCCACTACCACCACCCACCACCTATTTCTGAACGTATCGCAGCGCGATGCGTTGAGAAACCCATTTTCCGGGAGGTCTAAAATGCAGTAAAATCGTTAGTTTTATCTATTTATTTATTTATTTCCTACAGCGCCCCGAAGGGCATTACAGTAGGGGAGTCACAATACCAAAAAAATGGATTTTTAACACACCATAGGTCATCAAGACACATAAGTACGCAATGTAATATACAAACTCGCGATCGCATATAAACATACAAAGAAAAGAAACAACCTCAATCTGCACGGAAAGAAACACAAATGCCTTGATAATATATTTACACTCAAATATATTGTTCAGAGACAATGCTGGAGTTGCGAAACAAACGAATCTGGACCTTGCAAGGCAACAGTCTCGCTTGACAAGCCGTTCCATTTTTTGTTTTCGTTCGTGGGAAGGAATAGTTACGAAACAAATCAGACTTTGACGTGTACTCCCGAACTTTTTGGTCATGATCTACTCTGCACGATACATAAAATGGCTCAAACAAGTAATGTGATCTTTCAATTTTGGATAACCCATAAAAATACAGTGAAAAAATGTAGGCGCAAAATACTTACGCCTGACAGCAAGCGATTTTCATTGTAAATCCCTTTTTATTGCGGGAGACTCTGCTACGAAATTTGTGATTATTTGTCACAAATCTAGCGGCACGGTTTTGAATTTTTTTTTCAATTTTATCAATGAGATACTGTTGAGATGGATCCCATACAACACAAGCGTACTCGAGAATGGGCTTCACAGAAGAGAAAAAGAGAGTCTGTTTGAGGGATGGTGGAGCGCGCAAGAAGTTTCTCCTTAGAAAATCCAGCGCTCTACCAGCTTTCCCTGTTACGTAATTCACATGTTAAAGCCATCTCAAAGTATAAGAAAAAGCACCCCGAGATATTTGGCTTATTTTTTAACGAGTAATTTAGCTTATTGTTTAACGAGTAAAGTCTCTCCGTGTAAAGTGTACGTTGACTGGAGAACGTTGCGTTTTCTTGTGAACCTTACATGACAACACTTTGGGATGCTCAAAGTCATATACCATCTTGAACACCACAAACAAATTCTGTCTAAATCGCTTTGAAGAGCCGATACATCAGAGTCTGAATTAATTTCACGGTACAAAAGGCAGTCGTCAGCGTACAGTGTTATTTGGGAGGCAATTCCCTGGGTTGTCATTTACAAAAATTACATCAACTGGTGGAGACTTTGTCCCATTTACAACTACGCATTGTTTACGATCGCTCAAATAGTTAGCAATCCAATAGTACGCGTTTCTATCAATATTTAGACTCATAATTTTTTCTAAAATAAAGCAGTGCGGAACCGTGTCGAGAGCTTTTCGGAAGTAAAAAAATGCAATCGATTTGCTTTCTACTATCCACCGATTGAACTAGTCGTGGGTAAATTCAGTCAATTGGGTCTCGCAAGAGAACCCGGCTCAAAACCGTGTTGCGAGGGAGTGAAAAAAATTAGTATTCAAGTGCGAGATCAGATTACTATAAATAATGTGCTCCATTATCTTGCATGAAACACTCGTTAGCGATATTGGTCTGTAGTTCTCAACACTGCTCCTGGCTCCAGATTTATGTACTGGTACAACATTCACATGTTTCCAGTCGTGAGGCAATGAACCACACTGGAATGACCGGGGAAAAATAGATAGAAACTAATTATATCAGCACAGGATTTGAGAACATGGTTTGGGATACCATCGGGTCCGATCGCCTTTTCAACTTTAATGTTATTTAGTAAACTAAGAATTCAATTGCGACCTATCACAATCTCTGGCATTTGTTCAAAACTACCATCATTTGCATGCAAAGGCTTTGCATTTAAATGCAGAGAAAATAGATTGGAAGGAACGATTAAAGCAGGAAGCTTTAGCGCGTTCGTCGGTCGTTAACGAACCGTCTACCATAAGGGGCGGAATTCCTAATGAATCTTTACGACTAGATTTAACAAACTTCCACATTTGCTTTGGATTTCTTATGACCTTCCCTTGCCTTCGAGAGAGTTAAGATAGCCACTCTTCGATATCACTGCCTTTCTCTTGAATTCAGTTTGAATATCTTTCAGTTTTGCATACGTGTTTTTTTAATTTCTACTGGCTTTGTATTTGCTATATCCTCGTTTTTGTTTGTTAATCAGACTGTGAGTTCTTTTGACATCCATGGCTTATCTTTTCTACGCCTAGAACTGATAGTGCGGGAAGGAATGTGTGTATCAACCGGATCATGAATCTTGCTTTTGAAGACATTCCACAGAAAATCCACATCGTCATTATTACCTAAAGCTTCGAAATCAGGAAGAAAATCAAAGAGCATTTGAAATGCTAGTGTAATCTCCTCCTTCGTAGATGTACACTTCTCTCATATTGTTAGCGAACTATATAACATTCACTCGACGAACCACGTCTCTCGTGATTTTGGCAAGAAAGATGGAGAAAAAATAAGCCAATTCCTTCAAGAAGGGTGAAGCAGATGTTAGTTGTCTTGATAGCTTGAAGTCCACCTTTTTTAGATATCGCGACGTTGGTTCACTATGTAGAAGAGAATTTAAGCCAGTACCATGGCCTCCTCTATACTGACAAAACCTGGCAGATGGTCACGAGACGCGGCCGCCGAAAGTTAAAAGCTAAAGCGGCAGACAAGAGTCATGTAAGGGAGCGCCCCGCTGCAGCGGAATGCCGAAACACACGTGTCCCGAGCGATGGAACGTCCGCTCGTGCTTCTCGCGTTCCTCGGACTACCACTTCTTTTCGGGTCGGGTTTGAAAACCATGTTTCCTGTCCTCGCCGCTGCAAAAGCTGTGCGCTGAATACCAGACTCCCCGAGAAATGTCCTGTGCTACCAGATTCTCGCTCACCAAATCTGCGACCGGGTATTCTATGGATTCGTCATCGAACTGCCAGGCTTTGTGAGTATGGAGGACGCTATGCCAGTGCAGAGAAGCTGGGATTCTGGACTGTTTATGGTGCATCATGTAGTTCTAATTTCACGAACGTATACCCCTAAAGTCTTCAACACTCTGGGAAGCCGTTTGAACAAAACAATAGAAACCCGGTAAGCAGCATATAAAGGAGGATAGTCTATTATATTTAAAATACAGTATTTGCGGATATCGCAAATACTGTACTTCACACTAAGTTCAAACGCTGCCAATACTACGATTCGATGGTGCCGATGAAACCACTTTAAATGTGAAGCGTCATGGCGCTCATCGTCTCTGGGTATTTGCTATTAGCGGCGAAACCATACTCACGCTACGGAGAAGAGCGCAGTATCCCGGCGCGTCCACTACGCCCGACTGGTTTAGTCGTGGATAGGAAACCAATGTTACTAAAACACTCAGTTGGCAAACATACCCTTTAAACCCGGACCACTCGCGTGCACCAAGACCAAACTAAATACGGTAACAGCGCCGCAATTTAGCGACGAGTCAAAGAATGAAAGTTTATTTATATAACTAGTGCGAAATGACACTGCGAGATGGCACCACCGGCCCTTGCGAAACTCGACCTGAACCAATATGTGCATTCGTGTATTTGCCGCGGGGTGGCCGCTGCGGGAGAAATGGCGGCGTCGCGATCGCTATTAGTTTGGTTCTCGGGTACGGATCGGAGCCACTTTTTCAAAGCCGGGACTATGGCAGTTTCCCAATTGAGTTGTTCTAGTACCGTTGTAGGAAACTAACAAAGACGACGAGCGCCATCGCGATGCACTTTTCGCGGTGTTTAATTGCCGAAATCAGATGGTGGCATCGGCTGTGCTCGTCTGTTTTGTGAACCGAAGTGAAGACACCTGTCGTGACCCTAAAGTTTTGATATAGTCATCGTTTATTTAAAGGTCAGGTCCTTGTTGCTTTCTGCTGTTCGTTAGCCGATATTTCAATCGTTACTGATTTTTTGTTGGTATTCTATGACGGCTTCTTATAACTTATAAGGTAGAAACCACGCAAGAAAACCATTCGGCTGTGACACTGAAAGGCCGACGTACACTTCGCGCTTTCCACTGTTGCCCGCCTCCTCCTTTCCTATATGCTCTCCACTTTTTACTTTGCCCCAACTTCGCTCCCTTCGCAGCTTAGCTGAGGGCAGCGCTAAGAGAATGATTTTCCCTGCTGAAAACCGAGCTCGTGCGTCTGCCTTTAAAGGGCCGCCCACACCCTAGCGAGAAAACGCGCGCGGCGCGCCGTTCGCGTTGATGCGAACGCATGTTTTCACGCGCTCAACCGATTTTGCGGAACGCGTTTTCAACGCGATCGGCGCGCCGCGCGCGTTTTCTCGCTTGTGTGGGCGGCCCTTAAGACTGCTTACGTGCGGGAAAGCAGAGCTTTAAGGCCGGTTCAGACACTTGCGTTTGAGTGCGTTTGACTGCGTTGCGTCGAGAACCGAAAGCGAGTCACCGGCACATCTGTGCTTCGTATGAAGCGTCGAATTCAATTCAAGGAATCATCTTGGCACGCGATATAAGCAGCAGGGATTCCTGGTTTCTGGCAGCCGCAACGCAGTCACGCAGTCAAACGCAGTCAAACGCAACTGTCTGAACCAGGCTTTATAGTCCCTTTGGTGAAATGTTTTCGATTGATATTTTCCACATGCATTAAAGTTCTTTCTGCTGATTCTGTGTGTGACTCGCGGGAGGCGGCGGGCTCATTTTATGCACTCATGACGTGGCGCCAACTCCTCTCCACTGGCTGCGCGGTAATGTTCCCAATGACGCGCGCACTAGACCAAAACAGTGGTCCCGCCGTGGCGTCGGGGAAGCGTGCTCGTCTCGCACGCCGGAGTCCTGGGATCGGTTCCCACCCAGACCAAAATGTACCACATTTTCTTTTCAAATCCATTCATTTATTTTGTCTACAGGAACCTCCCTGAGAAATTTGACGTCAATCCCAGTATTTTTGACGTGTTTTTACTCTTTGCGCCGTCGGCCATTTTTGGTACCATAGCTTGGTAACGCCGCCACCGACGCCGTATTTTCGCGCAATGAAGCGTATTATGCGATGGGAATAAAAAAACAAGGGGAAATCTTTACCTGCCAAGGCGCGCCTCCGAAGACAATCATGAGGAAATTGTCGATGTAGGTGGGGACCTGCCACGGCAGCACTGTGCCGAGCCACTGGTCGGGCGGCAGGCTACCCAGGGGCCTCACGTGCTCGTTGCTCAGGGCAAATGGAACGCAGGTCCACTGGAAGATGGCGATAGTCAATATATAAGCGATCGCTTAAGGCACCCGATAATGTAGACCAGTGATGCAAGTTCGGTAGAACGTAGTAAATGGCAGCCGACGAAGCACGAGGCGTGGTAAGCTCCGAGCATCTTATCATATCCTCGCAACCAATAAGATGGCGACATTCGTCAATGAGAACGTAGAGGAACCAAACACGAAGGAAAAAGCGCGAGCAGGTATACAGTCACGGTGTCCGTCTCTTAAAGGGATGCTACAACGAAATATCGGTGCCTATTTCTTGGTCTGTCTGTGTTCAAGAGAGCAGTATCACATCAGACACACCAATTTCTTGTTGAAGAAGACATGAAAAGAAATTTTAAAACGAATTAAACGATTAGCAAAAACAACCTGGCAGATATCTTTAACGCCTCGTTTGTAATTCACGTCTGGGAACTTTGACAGCTAGTGGTGATACCTGTCTCGCCTCCGGCCACTACCCGAGAAGAGGAAATGAGAGACTCCCTCTTCTCAAGACTCTCTCTTGTGTGTCCCAGACGTCGCTATTCTCCTTCTACAATATTACAGAAGATTAACCCGTCACCCGAAATCCACACAAAAGCAGCTTTGCGGTTAGTTTCGGTGGCCCGATCGCTGGCGTGTTTCGACCGCTTCAGTGGCTGGAACTGCTAGGACATCCTCTTGATGTCAGCCTCGCCTCAGCTGTGCTCGTCTCGAGACAATCTGCGTCAGGATGCGGCTGATGTCATGTGCTCTCCACTGCGTGCTCTCCGAGTGCTTGCCAGAGTTGGCGGTTTATAACAAAAAATACAGCCATCAGGCTCAAAATGCAAACGTGCGATTATCATTTAAGGATATTGCGGATCATATTCAGCCTATTTCTGAGCACCACTGGTATATTTAAAATTTCGTTTAAGTGCCCCTTGTGGGAGACGAGGGTGGAAGCAAGTGGAAGACGACGGGGCGGAGGCCACGTGACAAGCGGTCAGCGGAAGGAACACGAGCTGGCGCCAGACAGAGCATGCTGCGCGAGGCTGGGGCCGGGCAGGAAGGATGGAGCCGGTCTGCCTGCTCTGGACCATGGCGAACTCCGGGGCGGTCCACCAGCGAGGTTTGGAGCAAGACCGGTGGGAACGGCGAGCCCTGGCCACCACCGGGCGGGGCCATGAGTATTCCGGAGTGATTTCGCAGCGAGACTCGGGCTGTGATAGCCCGGAACAGCTAGCCTACGCAGCGCTGGCGTGGGAAGGACGATCTGCACGCCTGGACACGGGCTCCAACTGTGAGCTTTGAACAACGGGCGACAATGGTGTTCGGCGGTCCCGGACTGGCGGCTCTCGAGAACGGGCAACCGTGAGGGTTCAGTAGTCCAATTCGCTGTCTTCTCGTTGTGTTGTGTGACTCCTTGCGAGACGGGCGAAACACATACCGATCGGGCGGCGATTAATGATAGACCGAGATTACCACCACAATGAGCAACCACACCTTTTAAGGAAGGTGTCTCTAAAACCCTGGCCCGCTGGCCGCATCCGGTCAGCGGGGGCCTTGCGGCCGGCCCGCGCATGGTCATGGTCTTTTCAGTGAGGCCCGGCCCACATAGCCCTGCTACCAATGCAAGACTGAAATCACGTAAAAAAAAAGATATAAGGCCGCGAGACGCGCATTAAAAGCAGAAACGAAGATTTCAGAAGGAACGTGATTAAACTTCATCGAAACGCGGGTTCTCTTGCCATATCATTTATTGTGCACTGTCATGAGCAGAATCATTGCTGGTAGTCTCCTGCCCCATGTCTGCGTAACAATGGTGAAATATTCATGTGCATCCTCTAGTGTGTCGTGCTTTGAGTCCTGTGTCATAGCTGTTGAATGTTATCATGAGGTCTGCCATTTTCACCTGTCTTCTGCCCTGTGTGAATGTACCAAAGTTTCAATGCACTGTGATTTATGCCTGGTGAATTTTGGGGTCACAACTGTTATGTATTTTCATAATTTGTAATGTTGAATTTAAAAATAAATCGTGCGTATTGATCCACCTTGATTTTTTTAAATTTCTGCCCCTAGTTTAAATTTTAATATTTAGAGGCTTAGTTAAGTTTACTTATTTAGTATTGCCTATTTATTTTACCTGTTTCTTTTTCGGCCCTGGTGACTCCATCAAATCCCTAAAATGGACCTTTAGCCAAAACGTTTGGAGACCCCTGGCTTAAGGATGGCGGAGCGTGGCAATCTCTGAGCATCTTATTATCACCTCGTCGCCAATCAAACAGCACGCGTCAAAGCAGCACCGCGTCAAAGCACCACAGAGACAAAAAAGCACAGCGACAGCAGAGCGCGTGCCAAAACAGCACGCGACAAAATAGCACGGCGTCAAAACAGCAGAGTGACAGAAGAGCGCGAGCCAAAACAGCACACGACAAAACATCATGTACGTAAATTTATGCCGTTTATTTGCTGCAGTACACATTGTTAGTAGCACGGGCCTAAATTAAGTACTTGCTGCTAGCGTGTTCAGCAGAACATGCGTATATAGCCTTTACATTTTAGTATCTACCGTTATGTAACTTTATATTAGAACCCGCGCCGTTGTATTTAATTGCATAACTATAGCTTTTTGTCCAGGCTCAGTTACATTAAACCATCCCAACGCGAGCCAATGAAACTAATTGTCTTGCCGTCTTTTACTGACTGATTCATTGTAAATCTGTTAACGTTTGACATCGATACAAATGCGACGCCCTATTTACCCAATATAAGAATGAAGATCACAATTGGCGCGCTTAGTGGAACTGGTAAAGGAATAGTTTACTTGACATACACTAATATTTTACACATATCTTACATGCAGCAAGAGAAATGACAACCCCAAAAAAGTGTCAATGAGGGGCTTTGTGTCATACTGGGAGAGGACGTAACGTATAGGCTTTGTGAGGTTCTCGCGTGTGGCTTTGAACCCGATTCGATGCATGCTCTTTGGACGTCTATCATCTGCTGAGTGAGGCTTTGCTCGATGTTCGACGCCTTGAGCGAATTGGAAACTCCAGTGCCATGCAACGGCAATGTACACAATGAAGATCGAGCAGAGCCTCACCCAGCAGACGTTGGCTGACGGCCAAAGACGATGAACCCCATTGGGTTCAAAGCAATGCGCGAGAATCTCGCAAAGACTACATAAAGCCCAATCCCAGTATGACACACAGCCCCTCTTTGACACTGTATTGGGCGATCACTTTGTTAACTGCACGTAAGCTATATGTAAAGAAAAGTGTACGTCAAATAAACTAGTTCTTTAGCAGTTACACTAAACTTGTCAATTGTGATCTTCATTCTTCCTAAGGGTAAATAGGGCGCCGCATTTGTATCTATATTTAAAATGTTAACAGATTAACCATCAGTCAGTCACTGAAAAGACAACACACAATTTGGCTTCATGGGCTTGCGCTGGGAAGTTTTTATCTTACTGAACATGCATAAAACAGCTGTAACTAAGTAATACAATATAACGACGCAGATAATAATATAAAGTCATGTAACAGTATAGATGATAAAATGTAACAACAATACACATGTTCTGCAGCGTCCTATACAGCGACAAAAACAGCATGAATTTACGTGCGCGCTGTTTTGTTGCTGTGCTGTTTTGTCGCCTGATGTTTTGGAAAGTGCTCTTCTGTCGCGACGCTGTTTTGACGTGGAGCTGTTTTGTCACGTGCTGTCTTGACCCGCACTGTTTTGTCGCTGTGCTACATTGAAGCGGTGCTCTTTTGACGCATCGTTTCTCGACCGTGCCGTTTTTGTCGTTGCGGTTTTGTTGTGTGCTGTTCTGTTGTATATCCTGTTTGACTTAGCGGGTAATATCACACGCAAAGAGCGACAACGAGCGTCATGACGTGGCGGTTTCGGTGCTGCCCAATTGGCACCATCGACCCGTATGCATTGGCTGCGCTCTCACTTGTATTAAAGATAAGTATATTGAGTAGATTGTTCGAGCGTTGCGCGTCCTACCTTAATGCGATTGCATTATGCTGCTCTTCGAAAGCTATCAGTGCCTGCACAACGTCGTGGCAATAAATCACACCTTGAGAGTATTGGTGCAATGAGGGTATTTAGTCGCTCTATACTCCGTTTCACTCCATCGCAACCAAGGCTACTGTCCGACGAAGCGAGTAAAGCAGCACTCAAAATTCACCGACAAGGCACTCATCGTGCTTTCGCCGACTAAACAAATCACACACCATAAATGCGTCGTGATTTTGCGATTTTTTTTTATTTGGGTGATACATATATTTGGTGACAGCAAAATCACAAAAAGGCCGAGTGCCGTCATGCTGCAGTTTGGGCGCGGCTTGATCGATTGCAGTAAATGTTAGCGTCGGCTGCGCTGACAGTTGGTGTTAAAAATATATATACATTTTGGAAGCCTTCCCACATTGCTGTGCTGAAGCTGCCATCGCAAATTTGCCTTCATGAACAAAACAATGCGAAAGAGAATACAACATGCTATGCACCCGTGCGAATATGAGTTGAAACATCCGATGTTGCCTTTTCTTGCATCTGCGGTCCGCACAAGCTTTATTATTTCTCGATTTTTCAGTAAGTCCGACGTACGGGACCTTAACTTCGCACTTTATTTCTAGCATGGACCATAGCTCCCCTCTAAAACTGGCAGGTGCGTCAAACAAGCATTACGAACTCTTTCATTTCATATTGTCTACGTTGGTATACGTAGACCTCCCCGGCCAGCCTCGATGTTGCTATCTGCTCTCCGGTGACTCAGCTTTTCTCACCAGGCCGACGAACATGAGTAGGAGCTGCAGGACGTCGGTGTACGTGATGGAGTACAGGCCCCCGACGCAGGTGTACACCATCACGACTGAGGCGGTGACGAGCACGCCAGGTCACGTGCCCGAGGCCCGTGATTACGCTCACCGTGGCACCTGCGAAGTTCCCGATGATTTACTTCAAACTGTAAACAAACACTGTATATAGATCTTATTCACTGGAGACGACAACGTACTTGCCGTAGTCGTTAAGATCTCGATCTTTGGAACCAAGCCTCGTATGAGGCTTTAAGCCAATAGCTTTGTCCGCGAGACTTAAGTAGTTGTGTGCGACACAACTACCTTTCCTATGTGACTTACCTTTCCCTACTTTTGTATTTTGAAATATTAAATGTTGAGCGCCAGCGACGTGTCTCCTACTCAACGGAGTGCTTTAGAATGGGTAAACTTTAACAAAAGATGTCTGAACGCGTACTGGAGGGACTGACTATGGAGCTGCAGAGTTAAATTAAATTGGTCATTCTGCTGTATAACAAACGATTGATCGCTCGCAATATTAGTGGCGACCAGAGCTACACTGCTAATTGATGTGTAAGTTCATTCAGGCGTGTATGTTCACGCCCGTGCAGGAGTGAACCCATAGTAATACGGTAGTAAGTGTTACTGAGCTTCAGTATGTTAGTAAAGTCCGTATGTTAGTGTAGTATTAAACTGAAAAAAATGCTCAAGTAAAAAGGCGCTATATCTATGAAAACGTTCCAGCATTCTTTTTATTACAACTTCTGCTGTCATTGGAAACTCGCGATGAACTTGAGAGTGCTTTTTTGTCGCAAGTTTTCGCGTGGAACATTAACAGTGAAGTAAGAGACAAATGGCATCTCACCTGGTTGAATAAATGGCACGTTGGAAGTAGGAATCGGTTTCTCTGGCCCTCAGCGTTCTTTAGGCTAATATTGTGGGACGCTATTACTTTGCTTTTCTGCAATTTACTTCTATTCAAAAGATGGCTTTAGAATTGCCTTGGCATGATTAAGCGGGGCCTCGCCAACATCCGCCTGCTAAATGTTCCGGGATTTTGAACAACGAATTTGAACAGACTTTGGTGATAAATTTGAATGTCGCAACTACTAGTCGCGAGATTCGCCGACCAGGATTGCTTCGCTTTCCAAGATTAAAGTGCGTGTTCTGGATTCACGTGTGGTTGATATCGTTGGTGTGGATGCTTGAACTTGACATGATATGGGCAAAACAGAGTGCCACAAAGTACAAAAGGAAGTAGCGGCAAAAAAATATCTACACTAGTGAATATCTACACATGAGACTGATTGGCATAATGACAAAACGCATGCAAATTTGTTGTAGGGTTAACGGCATATTACATTTCTATTAAAAGGATATTTGAAGCTTAATTATGGTATAATGTTTCAATTTCAGAATAGAACGACTTATATCATAAACGAATTCAGAGAGAAACAATTTTGTCTGGATTGGAACAAAGTTATTTATGAAACGTGCGCAGATAAAGCATATAATTTGCTCTTAAACAAATTTGCAAAAAAAGAAAATAATAAGAATTTATATGAAAGCGGATATTCGTAAAAACAATTAGGCACTCATGGGAAAAGTCATAAACCATGGATTACACAAGAATTGCTCACAAAAATTTGTACCTAAATGCGATATATCAATATTTGTAAAAACAAAATCAATCGAACAACTAGCAGTTTTTAAACGTTATCGAAGCCATTTAAACAAAGAACGCCAAAATGCTAAGGAAATTTATTTTTGTGACTTTTTTCTTTTGTGTAATAACGGAGTCGACGTTTTGTGCAAAAAACTGAGCTCTGTCTTGAGTCGTTCGTGCGCCACGAAACCCAATGGTCAAGAGCTATCAGGACAAGCATTGTGAAATGAGTTTTAATGAGTATTTTGTAATTATGGTTAAAGAACGTCCCGAGTCAGATGCTTTCAAGTATATCAATGCTCGAAATAATGAATCCATGTTTCTTATGCATGTTTCTGCTCCAGGTATAATATATGTCTTTAATATACTAAAAATTAGCACAAGCTGCGACTCCAATCGATTGCAGATCAAACCAGTTAAATATTTAATTGATCTTATTTCTCTTCCCTTAGCACACATATTCGATCTCTGTTTCATATACGGCATGTTTCCCTGTCAAATGCATCTAGCGAAGGTAACAAGTATATATAAAAAAAGGAAATAAAAACGAATTGAAGAATTATCAACCTGTTTCAGTTCTCTCTGTTGTTTTTTTCAAAAGGTTTAGAAAAAGTTATACCACTTGGAATGACAAAATTTCCTGATAATCATGACTTAATTAGCTGATGGCAGTTTGGCTTTCGCAAACAACGACCCATAGAACTAACTCTCCTTGCGCAAAAGAAAACACACAAAAAAACAACATCAACTTATACTGATAAATTTGTAAAAAAGGAAATTCACTCTCGGTTTATTTGTGGACTTTACTAAAGCGTTCGACAATTTAGATCATCATTTGCTACTAAAGAATTTAGATATGTATGGATTTCGTGGCATGTGTCAAAACGTTTACGTTCATATTTATCTTCCGGCAGACAGTATGTTCATATAAACGGCCACTCATCTGAAATAAAACTGATTGAATCGGGGGTTTTCCCCACGGAAGCATTCTCGGGCCCTCATTCAATATACATATATATATATATATATATATATATATATATATATATATACGCATATATATATATGTACGCATACATACTATATATATTATAATTTTATTTATGCAGATGATGCGAGCTTATTGTTTGATGGTGATCTCGCGTCGGAGCTTATTGGATTGACGCGAACTGAAACACTAGAAACTCTTCATAGATCGAGTAAACATAATGCATTAAAAATAAACGCCGTTAAGACAAAAGGCAGTATATATTCAGACCGAAAAATAATCATATCAATATTACCAAGTATGTTTTTATAAATTCTTCTCAAGTAGAAACTGTTCCCCGCGTTTAAAACTTTGAGCGTTATTTTTGAAGAAAACATGTCATGGAAAGACCACATTAATCATATCATATCGAAATTATCTAGCATCGTCGGTATTCTATATCTTCCTAAAGACATTTTACCACTTAGAACAAAGTTAATATTATATAATTCATTATTTTTTTACATTGAAATTATGGTCAACCGCTATGAGAGCACTACTACACTTTACCAACCTCCCAAAAACTTTGTTACAAAAAAAGATAGCATCTCTAATGTGCCATAGAACATCCAATTAACAATATTTGTAGTCAAATTGGTGTGATGACTTTTCTATTTATAAAACAATCGCTTATGGGCATGGTATAAAATAGAAACAAATTTATCCCAATATCACCTTAAAGACTAGAGATACCCAACAGGAATGAAACAACCTTGGGAAGTATTCTTTTTTAGAACAAATTACGAAAAGTTTAAAATATACTTTGCCGACTACCCTTAACCAGCTTGGTAGGCAGGGAATTGAACTTATCAATAAATCGGTGCATTTTATGGGAAATGTTTCTTTCAAATGTTTATTTCAAGTTAAATTGTCCACGATAAGCGCTAAAATCTCTTGAGGTGATGTTTTCTTTCGCGTTTATTTTATTGAGGCTCTAACTTTCTGTATACGATTTAACTATTGTGTAAATTACAGCAATATGCTACATCACCTTGTATAGCGTAAGTTCTCTTTTTGTAATTTGTTTTTCATATATGTAGTGCACATGTCATATTTCATTTTTCAACATTTTCTTTGGTGCCTCGCATCGCGACTGCTGGTTTAGGTGGCTCGGGGTTCGCAAAGCTGTTTTTACAGCCTTTTCTCTTGTCACCTTTTCAACATTGTTTTTACTGGAATGAATAAAGGTTCTATTTTATATACGTGGAAGTAAGCAATAATGCAGTGAGTAGTTAACTTTTAAGATATATAATCGGCAATGAAAGGGTAAATCAAACCATGCCCAATTTCGGTGCCTTCATCGCTACCGGTGCAAAAATATCTGTTTTATGAACTAGCCTACAAAAGGCGAACGTTGGACAAACACCGCTCGCCGACATAAGACATCAGGGGACTCTAAGTTGCACACAGCGAGAAAGTGATCGAGATCTCCCAGCGCAGAGATTGGTCGAGAGTCGTGTTGCGATTGGCCAGTGCCAAGGTCAAGCGCTGCGCTGACCAGTCGCGACGGTTGGTCGGCGATCACGCCGACTTTTTCACCGAGTGTCCAACATAAAGCCCCAGCTTGCTCTTATTATCCGAATAGCCTTCAGCGTTAGCGCTTGTACACAAGCACGCTCTTTCTGGTGAGTGTTTGGCGCGCTCGGTTTTCCGGAAGAAAGCTATCTGAGGTGCGTATCGTTAGTCCAAGTTCCACTTTCATTGTTTGCACGCAAAGGAGAACCAAAGGAACGTTAAAAGAACCGCTTAGTACATACTTCTGTCGCGCGCTATTGAGAATACAAGCCTGTATACATTAAAATGTTTGACCCCCTTTATGGTGTAAATTAGCTTGTGCCAGGGCTAACACCCTAGCGGTGTTACACCAGAACCCTTTGGTTGCTGGCGAAACCTAGAAAAATAGAGCTGGCGACCTCATAAGAATCCTAGGTATGTTGTTTTAGAAGCAACAAATTTACAAAAAACACGCAAACCTTAGAGCTGTCCAATGCACAGAAACCATAAATACCGATGCAATGAAGCAATCGCAAGACCGGAATCACGACCCTCTTGAGTGCTTCTCCGCCTTATCTATTCACCAATTTAAGTATACTCCTATTTTTTAAGAGCCTCTTCGATAAAGAAGCCTGCAAGTGCGTTGATGCCATCTCATATTTTACATAACGCTTAATATATTGCAGTTCAAGCAACATATGACCGAACAAAAATGACTTGTGATGAAATAACGTATTTGAGGTTTGTAGTGGCCGAACCAGCTTCTGCTAAAGCTGTTCTAGGCACAAGAAACGGAACATTATTTCCACATCCTTCAAAAATCTAGTGTGTTCTATGCAAAAGCATGCTGTTTTTGTAAAAAATAGGGTAATATTAAAATAAGGGCGCTGAAGGGGTGTGGCCATAACTCTATGCCCTTGAAACAGCCTTTCTTACCCGTAAATGTGTAAACTCTTTCTGTGCGTACCTAGTGCGTTCAGGATGGCGCCGCACCAGAAGACCTCTCCCAGTAGAGCCGGCAGGAAGAGCAGCGCCGTCACCCGGCTCCCGAACGCCTGCTCCAACGGGTCCAGCATGGTCACGTGACCGGCGCGCCACATCAGGCCCGAGAAGAAGGCCCCGACTGCACGCGCACGCAGTGAAGAGCTCGCATCCAATGAAGCGACAGTTGAGCAGAAAGGGAGAAAAATGTTTGTCCCTGTTCATTTCCCGAGACCTTAGTTTGACAAAATATTCGCTCTGCAGGAAGTCGATGACGAATTGTGTTCAATGATTTGCGTCGAAACTGGTTCAATAGATTAATAGATGCATCAGAAGCAGTAACCCCAATTTACAAGTTCGGAATGATCTTTGTTTTTGCAAAGTAACTGAAATTTCAAACGCGGCAGTGAGTGGGTCTATAGGCAATACTTACAATTGTGTCGACAAATGTTGTAATATAGGGGTGGTACTGTTTTCTTCCCCCGACTTGTCTCAAGAAGCCTGCTGACTTGCACGTTTAAAGCACCTTACGTTACCACAATAGAAGGCGCGAGAAAATGTGAATGTTAGTTGTTTCGCTCTAACCTCCATTGGCCGTTTTCTCAACAGCTATTTTGAAGGTAAAATAATAAATAGAATGACACAACAGTAAATACTGATTACTGCGAGAATGTGCTCCGTATTTTTATCTCAAGCAGCCTGCCAGAGCTCCCCTTTAAAGCACGGCATGCGTTTACTGTAATCGCCTTAGCATTCGGCGGGGGGGGAGCGTCTGGAGAAAGCGTTTAAAAACGACGGATGTCTGCAAGTTGGCCAGTTGCCAACTTGATTTTGCCTTTCAGTCCAACTGCTTCATTTCGAAAGGCATCGTATCCAGGGAGGCCCATGAGGACCGGGCCCCTCCCCCCCCCCTCGAAATCTTCCATTTACTAGGCCTCCTCTACTCCCTCCCCTCATACAGCATTTTGTCATCGGCGCCCCCCCCTCCAGGAAACAAAATCCTGCTTAGTGCCTGATGTTAGAACAAATACTTTGAAAGGAAAGAGAGTGAGAGAGGCTGACGAGTGCTCATTCCCACGTCGCGTGGCAACACGCCTCTCGTTCCTGAGTCCGATTTTGATCACGGTAAAGCGACGAGCTTTTTCGTCCTTAGTCGGGCGCGGAACCACAGCATAGACGTTATCAACCAATGAGACTTCTTTGACCAGTTCGCGAGTTCAGAATGCAGCAAAGGCACTTTTGGCGATACCTTCTCACCAACTCAAATAATGAGAAAGGTCTCGCGGCCCCTGATGAGCTTGTCTATAGTAATCCTTCATCTACTGGTCGATGTCAGCTTCTGTACAGCAGTAGGACAACTTGAGGTTTGCAAAAGAACCGCGGGTTGTCAGTGGCTTCAACGTGAAATATCAGACGATCACAATTTCCGCCGCATCCGATCCCGCTCCTCCGCGGCAATCAATCGTAAGCATCGATCAACCTTTCCCCCCCGGCCCCTGTTAGCAGATGGCGTACGGTGTTTCCGATCCCCATTTTCATCTGCCGATGACACCTGCGTAGCAGACGACTTTGTTCGACGCCCCGCGTTAGCGGAACAAACCGTCTACAAACGCTGATCTTGGCACGCCCTTTAGTGCCGATTGTGACTCTCGCTCTGCGTTTTCTCGGTGACCAGATCGGACTCCGTGCTGCGAGTTCCAGTGACGGCAATATTAACTTTGTTCTAACCCGGTATCACTGAAACGTATTGAATGACTGCGACACCTCTAATAAAAGCATTGGATTACTTGCTCGGCCCCAAGGTGTGAGAGTTTTCGCTAACAATACTCAGTGGCACGAATACTGTAAACAGGGCGTGAGCTTATAGTGCGACATCTTGAGCATACGTTTTACTAAGGATACATGCAGAAAAAAATATTGCAGATGATATACAACATAACTTGAGTTTATTTGTTTTTTATAAAAACCACGTTTTTGTTAGATTTAAATTATAATCAAACCCATGAATTATTCGCCCATTGCGTTCCAATTACCACCTTGATCAAAACGCTCCACTACTAATTATTAACCATGGTGAATATAATGTTTAATGATGACATACAATTACAAACGTTATGACTTAAAGGTATAATGTACGAGGGGTGCTTGCCTCCTAGGCTGTAGCACTCCCATTCATTGAGTGAAACTCAAACATGTTACATTCGTAGCAAAAAAGTTTGTAACCTCATCTCACATGAGCGCATAACGTTTCCTTAGAGTCACTACCGGCGGTGACATTTCCGCTACCGGTGCATTCCTCTCCCGTAGCTTGATGGGGCAAAAACATTTGATCACGCCTCGTATGCTGAGTTCCATTTATTGCGATTTTGTAAATTGCAGTTGTCGTCTTATAGAGTTTAATCTGCTATCTAATGGTAATGGTATAGTGTGTCACTCTTTTTTAGTTCGTCACTTATTTTCTGCGGGCGTAATGTTGGGTCTTAGGGAACCATGATGTTCATTGATTTTAAGCCACAAAATATCTTGCTTTGTTTTAGTTTTATTGTAGGTATTTTCGCTTGCATTCTTTAATATATTCACTGGGAAATATGCACTTAAAAAATTTGGGTTTTGATCTAACGCTAAAAGCTTGACCTATAAAATAAAACCAACCTAGAGTTTTACTTGACATACAATCCTGCAAGTTATTGTGAGAGTACAAGAGCCCAAAGCCATGTGAAAATACAACATGTTACGTGGCAAGAATATGTATTAAAAGAAACAACTAAGTTCTTACCATTTTTTGGTTTTTGGAACATGTAGAGGCCTATATAAACTATTCACACAAGTTTACAATCCAATCAATCTGTTTTGTGGATGTTCGAAAGCTGTGAAGTATATTTTTTCAATCTTTCTCACGAAAGATTCAAAATTGTTGTAATAAAGATAGCTGCTCGCACTTGAAGGTAATGAGTTTTGCAGTAGAGGTCCGCAACCGAAGACGTGGCTATAGTGCATAAGTGCAGGTAGCATTGTATTCAGAGGTCTGAATATGAGTGAGTTTTAGTATTGCGTATAGGAGTAAACGCAAGCGCTGTGCGTTTCCGTTAGCGTTGCGTGTTCTACACTGCGAGTGCGCGGAGCCCAAACTGCGTCTTGGATTGGCATATGGCGACGACACGGATGCGTAGCGTGGAGTAGGCCCCACTATCGCGAACGCACAACACGTACCTTTCCTCCGACACGCAATACTGAAATTGTGTATAGTACCGGGTTGCGGAGCGTTACCGACAGCAGAAGATGATCTGCCAAAACGAAGTTTCCTTCCAAAAAAAAAAGGAAAGTTCAGTTTTCTTTTTATTGATCTTTTTATTAAAAAATAATCGCTATTTGGGGTAATTTGACTACTCCAAGTATGTTAGAAATGTCAAACGCTTGCATCGATCCATTGCTCAAAGTAAGCAAATCGGAATACTGCAACACCTTGCCTACACTATAAAAAAATGGTATCACGTTACACCCTTGTGTCCCATATAATGCACCCCAAAACTTCAGTTAGACGTACAGCGCCCTATAGTCGGACAGACGGCCCCAAATTTTACGAGGGGCTTTAGTAACGGTGTGATATAACCTATTGAATAGCTAAAGTATGTATCAAAGACTACAGAGAGAAACATTGAGGTTTTGCAGCAGGGCCAAGAAAACCCCGATTATTATTTTTTTTTTGTAGACAGTAACACGTACATTAACTATTTAAATAAGTTGTACCACACGGCTATCAAACACCTCGTGAAAGATAGTACTGTCAGATCGGCGTCAGTGCGCTGTACGTCAAACAGACGTTTTGGGGTGTATTATGGGACAAAGGGTGTACTAATACACCTCTTTTGTTAGAGTGTACTTAAAGACGTTTTTCTCTTTCATTCCCATCTACACCTTTTCACGCGATAGGAACATTGTTTGGACTTCCGCCTTCAAGTGTCCGCAAGAGCAGTTCGGTAGTAACATCGAATGATCAACTCAACCGGCTTGGCGTGGCTGGTATTTTTCTCAGTTGCTGTACACCTGTGATCGTTAATTTAATCCCTCTATAGCACGATTATGACGAAGACTTAGAAAATTGCACAAAACCCCTTAAATTTGCGTCTTACCGAAAAATCAAGTGCATTTGCGCTACCGCTTAACGTGTATCAAACCAAAAGCAGCTCAGCGCTTGCAAAAACCGCTATCACTGTAGCCGCTCGTTGTCATTTCTTCGCCGCCTCCTGAAAACGAGTCTGAGGACTTTCACGCCAATTTCGCTTGCACTCTCGGATCCTCTCTCGATTTCGCTGTCCATTACGCTCTCGAATTCCACTCCCGTGCCTCACCCGTTCATCGTCTACAACCAGCCTCCTCGGCGCACCCTAAATGAAATTCGAGCTCTTCGAACCTTGCATACAGATCGACTTCCGAGGTCTATAGCTATACGACCTGCAAGTTTGTCTGTTGGGATGATCGTATACATGCGCCTGAACAACTCGGCGCCGACTATATCCGTGCTATTTATACTCCATTCACCCTGAAGCTGACACTGAAGCCAAATCTACAAAATCGAGCTAGCCCGCGTTCCTGGCTTTAAGACGTGCATTTCTATCGCAAGCGCTTGTTCTGCGGAAAGACGCTTCAAATCGCCGACGTAGTGTTTGTGTCATTGGCCGCATGCAGCATCAGCCTAAAGGGCTGTTTATATTCCGACGTTGAGCGCAGTGAACGCAGCGTAGCGCAGAACGCGCGACTTTCATTGGCCGGCAACCAGGACACTCGATATCTGCGACCAATCAGTATCTGTGCGCGGTGCGCTACGCCGAGCCCGTTGATGTTACGTTGGTGTATAAAGGAACCTTAAGGGTGAACGGAGTATGAAAGACAATGCCTGAGTTATTTTCCTCCCCTAAAATGTCATCACTGTAGTCGCCAACAGAATGAGAGCGGCAGGAAGGAGCTTGAGTTGTCCCGGATCTAGCGATAACTTCTGGCCTTCGAGCATACTTCGGAGCCTCGTGCCCTTCAAGCGAGAGCGAGCAGCCAAAGCATGCCAGAAGGCATGGAGCACGTTCTGGAGCCTGGGCGTTTGAAAGACACGCCCTGACCTTCTCATTCTCTCAGTGTATAGTCTTCTTGCAGTTGACGTTACTTCCGATTTGACACAAAATCAAAACCAAAATTGACCTTTGTTATCGATGCCTTGGCGCTGAAGGAGGCTCATAAAGCAGTAGTGCCGTAATAATCATTGAGTTGTTTTAGTAAAACAACATGTCAGAATATCCTCTTGTCGTACTCAGGTCGCAAAGATTTTGGTCAAATTGACACGAAGTCACTCTACTTTGTCTGTACTTAGGTGTACGATTTTATTTCTGTCGATCTCTTTAGAAGCTACTATAGAATGCCTTGTATAGACAGAACCAATATCATTATCGATCTGCCGAGTAACTGCTCGGCGTAGACGCGGATATCGACGATAAACAGTTGTGCAAACAAACAAATGTTCACGACATTTCACAGTGATTGTGGCTAATACGCACGAAGAAGCAGTGGACAATCAAACTATTACGGTCTGTAGACCTTGTCATTTTTCTTGTAGTCGACGGAAAATATCTATAATCACATTTACAAAAATAAATAAGTTTACAAACAATGAGAGTTTTCGTGAGCAAAATCAGACCTCAAACTTTCAACTACTTTCGTTCATGTTCTTACAATCGTTTACGTGAAGGTAGCGGAGCAGCTAGTCAACAGAACATAATGATATTATCATATCTATAATAGGCTTGCTTTTGGGCTTTCTGTAGTAGCCAAAGGAGATCGAAATCGCTATGTACAGACAAAGTAATGATCTGTCAGAATTCTTGATCGAAAAACGATACTGCTGGCAGTAGCATCGCATTTTGTCACAGACGTTTACGGCTGAAAACAATCATATTCAACTGCACAATGACTATTTAATACCTACGAGTAGTGATCTTACTATAATAGCTGTTAAATAGGGCCCCAAAGCGTCGCAAAACGTAGTAGTGACGAATGCCTCCAACATAGATTTCGCCGGGTTTCGGTGAGACTTACGATCCGATAGCAGCGTTGTACCATGCGTTATCGTCCAAGGACCCTATATATTATATCTAAGCACCGCTGCCCAGCTCGCTTGAACGCTGCCGGTGGCACGTCTTACAGTACCTCGACAACACGAACACTGCAATGTGGTAACACTTGTCGGCTTCAGCGTCCTCGCTACATGGTGTGGGGTAAGAGTGCCACTCATAATTATGTCATGAGTAGGTTTTTTTTTATGAAAATTAAAATTTAGACCCTTTTAGCCTGCCCGATTTGAGATGAAACCACCCATAAATATATATGGGTGAGGGCACGCAGCAGGGCGAAAGCTGCGACGCTATAGACCAGATAAAGACCTTTTTGGCGCGCGCCTAAGTGGCCTCAGCCGACAGTGTCTCCGACGTCCAGACGGCGGAACTAAAATAAATAGGGTAAAAAAAGAACCTCGTTTTGGAGCGCACGCCCTTTCCACTCGGAGCGTTCGCTCTCAACTCGACGGACGCTGGCTGGCTTGAACACCGCGCCAGAGATCTCGCCACTTCAACGCGTTCATAAAACACTTATTGCCGCCGTTAAGGCACAAAACTAGGGTCAATGACAAACCAGTGTCTAAGCAACACACGTAGCGCAAGTGACAACCTCTACATGACATAGCAAGTGACAACCTCCACATGACATGATTTGGCGAAATTTCGGCCCATCAATACTAACTACAGTTAGGCATTCCAGGTGTGCTTCGTTCAGTGCGCGCACTCAGTACGTGCAGTTCGACATTCTGAAAGTGTTTTGGCGCCATCCATGAATCCGGAAACACGTTAATGGCATGCTCACCGACGACGAGGCTGAGAGCAAAGCCGACTGGGGCCTGGCACCAAAGAACGCCTCGCACGGCAGTCTCCTCTACGATGCCGCTAAGTAGACCACCGTCCACCCAGGTGGCTGTGAAAGAAAAAAGACAAAAAGGTAAGTTTCTCAGCGAGACGCCGTCTGCCACGTTGTGTTTCCCAGCAGCTTTATTTTCAAGTCGTTTATTTTCTACCACCGTTGACTGCCTGCGAGTTATTTCGTGCCCTGTAAGCATTCCGTTGGCTACTATTTAAACTGGATTCATTCCCCTAGCTACTGTATCGAGATACGTACGTGTCGTAACACTGTTCGCTATGACTATTTGCTGGATCGCTGATCCCCGCTTTGCAACGTTACTAACATCCTCAGTTGAGAAACTCCAGAAAAAATATGCTGCTAACTGTTGCGAAAGAAAATCTGTGCACAACTGTGCCGGAATCACCTTATTTTTTATTAATTTCAGGTATTTCGCATATTGAACGGCAACGTATTCTGTAAGCGAGTGAAGGTAAAGTTGTCGAAAGCTTTTTAATTATATGCAGTCTGCAGCGCATTTCCCCGCACCATCTCTTTCTCTCAGTTCTCATGTTCCTTTTTCTTCTCCTCTAAACTCGTTTTGTAACCGGTATGTTGAAACACGAGGGGGCGTTCTTGAAGTTGGTATCTTCGGCTGCGAAAAATTGAAAAAAAAGAAACAAAACAGGCATCCAACGCATGAGCGGGCGTCCCTCTGGTTTCCGCACAGTTAAACATCGCACAGCTATAGTAGCGCTTAACGCCACTACGGTGTCGAAACAAAAATGCGTACCGCCTGTCGGTGCCAAGCACAAGCAGTGATCGGTTTTTTCCATTTGAAGGGAAACAATGCCAAGGAATATTCATTCCAATTTGTGAACGTTGCTCGGGGATAACGCCCCGGTTTATGACACTTTGGTTAAACGGCGCAGACATTTCCAGTGTGGCCAGATGACGAGGAAAGCATTTCAACTACGACGACCAAGTGATTGCTGAAGTTGGAGCGATTTCCTGAACACTCAAAACGAGGAGTTCTTACGGCGCAATGGCCTCACTGCATGTGGTCCATCGCTGGAAAGAGTGGGCATACCGCGCGGTGGCGAATTCATGTAGAGAGAGTCTTAACTCCTACTGGAGTTTGATTGCTGAATCTCTATTCCTTCGGGACAATGATACGAACTTTATGAACGCCCCTCGTATGTTGAATGTCTCGCAGTGCTTCTTTCGCACAATTAAAATTCACTTAGCTAGGCCAAAAGCCAGGTAATGTTTTCAGTTAAGACATCACTACCATGCTGGGCTGGCATGCAGAAGTATTTTTCTGCGCTTTATGGGCGAAGCTACTGAACTGAAAGTTTTGATGACAGACGACGCGGAAACATTGCGCTGGCAGACGCCTCGACGAAGGTGGACTCCGAGGCGAATATTCAACTGTGTAGGTGGCAAACCTACGGCCGCTGCCATCTTCTTAACGTTTATTTACTTTTTTTTTGACTGCCGCACATTGACGCGGCTCAATAAAAAGTCGTTTTGTGTTTGAAACCTTTCAGTACGAGACACCGGCGGTGTCGTTGCGGTTTACCGATGACGGTGAAGACTCCGACGACGAGGCTGACGCTGCGGCCTCCGAGCATCAGGTCCTCGCTAGGGTTGGCGCTGGGTCCTCCTCCGTGCCTCCGCCGGGCGCCCCAGAAGCCCACGGCCACGATGAGCGCGTAGAAGAGGACGCTGGCCACAAGGCCTGGAACACTGAGGCCCATCGCTCTTCGGAGACCTGAACAGAATGGGTCAGATTGAAAAGGAAGACCATCGGACAAAGGGTCATCTCGCAGTGGAGCTTCCATTGCTGCTTACAGTAAAGCAGTCAATCCCTCACAGTTCGGCTCTAGCTCACAAACAAACAAACAAAACAAAAAATCAACAATATACTTCGTTTCAGCGGGTCAGACGCAGCCGATGCTACAAGCGCGAGCTCCGGGCTTGCAGCGTCCCTGCAAACACGCGCCCGTGCAGTAGAGGCACTGTTCAGGGCCACACGCTCGTGCTTTAGCATCGGCTGCGTCTGGACCCGCTGAGACGAAGTATAATGACATCGTTATGGGTGGACACCAGATATTATTGAACGGACACTGGATTTCCAAAATAGGTGTTAACGTACCTGGATAGAACAGATATAAAAAAAAAATAAAGGTTCCTCAGAAATAAAAAGGGCAAGATTTATGTTGACAAACCGCTTTTTGCCTTTGGAATGGTTCCGAAACATGGTTGTTTTTTCTAGACGTAGACCCCAAAATAATATGATGTTTAGATACTGCCTACATATGTCTCTAGAAGTAAATTTTGCTCTAAACTTGTTTAATCTAAAAAAAAAGCATGTTACAGGCGCTCCTCTAGCCCTCGACACACTTAAATGCCCTTTTACGAGTTCAGTGTTTCTTTTCAGTAGTTGATTGGAAAAAACTATATGATGCGCTTTATGATATGTACCAGAATTGTGTTAAAACTGAGCAAAATAAAACAGAATTTTGTGTTTTTATGAAACGAAAAGAGCACTGAAAGTTAATTTTAGTGCATACAGTATACTTCAAAATGTGCATATCTGGAGTCTATAGTACTTTCAATTTAATTATAATGTACTTCATGTTCTAGCACGTGATTCATACGTTGACCAGTCTGGCTATTGAGTATAGACACTGAAACTATATAGGAGGGCAGGTGGCACCTTACGCTGTAGAACGAGCCGCAAAAATGGACGCCTGCATACAGAAAGCAGTAACTTCCACCGAATGTGCATTGAGGAGGTGCAAGTTACCCTGTAAAATGTTTAAGCGTAGTTTTGTTTCTGTAAAAAATTAGACCCAGAAATTTGCTAAAGTGAACGGCGAGCGTGTTTGCAGACGATCGAGTTAGAGATAAATGCAACATAAAGCGCCATCTACAAGAGACGCAGCTAGCAGACAACAGAGAGCGTCGCCTGCTCTTTACGCCTATAGGGAGATTGCGCCGTAAGTTACATTCATCGCTAACTCGGTCATCTGCGAACACGCCCGTCGTTGACTTTAGAACGTCTGTTTGTCTATGTTTTATTTTATATGTGGAGAAATAGGCCTTGCGATTTCACAGATTGAAGTGCACCATGTCAATGCACATTTGGTGAAAGTTTGTACGTTCCATATGCCAGCGGTACAGATTAATCCTGCTTGTTTTACGACATGGGATCAACTGAGGGTGATATTTTTACAACGAGTACTCAGTGTTATAATTAAAAATAAGTAGACGGCAACGTTTTTGAAATGTTGTTAGAAATTTAGTTTTAAAAATAAGTTATGTGTACCATAAAAGTTTTTACTAAAACCCAATACAAAAATTCAGGAAAGCGCTCCGGGTCAATTCTTGAATATAATACTGATTACGCGTTGTATTATTACCACTGTCTTAACGTTCATGCTAGAGAAAAAGAGTGAGAAGCACGTAGCAATAGTTCCTCGTTTATTAGTTAATATCAAATTAACTATTGACTTTATTAGCTCTCTAGACTCCCCATGAATACAGGAAAAGTTAGCCCACCAAGTCTTGATTATGATTTTTTATGTATTTTTAATAAATTCAAGACCGGTTTGTAGTTTTCAAGATGACCGCCGTAAAACCGATGGGTGCTGTACTACATACATTTTCCGCACAGCCGTCGCCGTCTTGAATGTAAAACCTTTCACTATAACAGCCCCCAAAACGTCGCTTTCATCTCGCCACGCGATATAGAGGTGTTGAAGTTTGAACTAAAACTGTTTTTCATTCTTCTTTTTTTCAGTCTACAAATTTTTATTTGATTCAGGTAGCTTTATTTTTTACTTTATTTTTGCCCCGCATACCACACACACGAACTACGTTACTGCGGGGACGAGGGTAAACAAAAATGCCTCTGACAAAAAAAAAACTCTTACTTTTTTCTTTTTTTTAAACTCGATATTTTGCTTGGGAAGTAGCGTGATATCAAAACAAAAATGCTCTCCTCAAAGACAGTTATGAACGGTATCCACCAATTCGAAAGACAAGCTCGAAGTACATGGCTGAGACGATGGCTGGCGAGGGTGTGGCGTGGGCTGTGGACAGTTTCATATCGCCCCGGAAGGAACAAAACTTCATCCCTAAGCCAAACAGAATCGGTGCGCAATGACGAAGCGCCTTCCCTTGCCTCGGAACGACATGGAATTGCCCAAAGTGCCCGTCATCCGCAATCCCGTCTAGGCGCTCCAAGTGGGTTTATAATACTGATGGAGACTGTGTACATTTTCTATGCTTCGTACCACCGTAATTTCAGTCGCTGTCAAATTCTATAAAAAATATAAAAAAATAATCGAAAACGCATAAACACACACGCGCGTACAAAGACCAAATCGCGCGGTAGCGGTGCACCCTCTGTGTTTGATAGTAAATGAGCTTCCGGTAACATACCAAAAGAAAGGCGACGGACGCTGCGGCGTTGCGCTCGCGGCGCTGCCTGAATGGCTGTTTCCGCTCATAGAATTAGCAGGGTTCTGACTTACAGTGAAACCGACTGCAGCCTTGTCACGAGCGAACGCATGAAAACAACAGGGGGGTAAAGGTGAGTGAGGAGGAATGGCGAACCGCGTGCGCTGACATCTAGAGTCCCGAGTGAAGGATGACCAAAGAGCGGGACAGAATACGAGAGAAAGAAACACATGTTGCCAGCTGATGGTCGAGTTGTACGCACGAATACTGCGTACTTTCAAACAAAATATACAGTGACAACTTAAAGGGATTCTTGAACGAAATTTGATATATACCCGTTGTGTTCAGAAATAGGCTGAATATGATCCACGATATCCGTAAATGACAATCGCACATTTGCGTTTTGAGCCTCATGGCTGTATTTATCGTTATAAACGGCCCACTCTGACAACCGCTCGGAGAGGAGCCAGCGGATAGCACGTCATATCCTGTGCAACCATAGCGAAGTTTGTGTCGAAATCAGCAAAGCTGCGGCGATGCTGCCGTTAGGAGGATGCCCTAGCCGTTCCAGCCACCTAAGCGGTCGAAGCACGCCAGTGATCGGGCCACCGCAACTAACCGCAAATCTGCTTTTGTGTGAATTTTGAGTGGCGGGTTAATCTTCTTTAATCTTGTAGAGGGAGAATAGCGACTTCTGGGACACACAAAAGAGAGTTCCGTTGAGTGGGAGTTCCTCCCTCCTCTGTTCTCTTTTCTGGCCGTAGAGCCGTCGGGATGACGTCAGCTTCAAAGCATGTAGCGATACAGTTTGCGTCACTACCTTGCAAGGTTCCTACACAGGCATTACAAACGACGCTTTAGCGATATCCACCAGGTGCTCTTTGCTAATCGTTTAATTTGTTTAAAAATTCCTTTTCGTGTCCTTTTATCTAGATATTGGTGTGTCCGATGTGATACTGCTTCTTTGAAGACGTATAGACCAAAAAATGAGCGCCGAAATTTTCTTTGTAGTATCCCTTTAACGTTCGAACCTAGATGTTTAGCTATTTATAACGTCTATAAAGAAGCAATGCACTCATTGGCTGCATTAACTTCCCTTCTCATAGCCTTTTGTATCGCGACAAGCCCTTGAAATCTTGTAAATCTGTTGGTTACAAGGATTTGTTTTTCCAGGGTGCGTCCAACCGCAGATAGCCATCACAACAGCACGAGGCTGCTTATCTAGTTTTTGTTTTGCGTTGACGCGATGCGTTACACCCGCACGCTGTGCAAAAGAAAAGCTTGAAAAAAACACGACTATCTTTCCACCGGCATGTGCGCAGCGGAGGATGCCTACAGAAGTTCGGACAACAAATAATGTTGCCATTGCTCTTTGAAGACTGTCAAATCTAGCGAATAAAACATAAAGCTAGTTGGCAACCATGTGTGGGATCCCAAAAGTCTGCCGCTATGCTCCGCCGCTGGTGGCAGCTGGAATGCACGAGACAATGGGATACCTTTTCCTCTATAACTAATACATGAGCTCTGTGGAAAATAATAACCACCAGATGTCAATATATATATACTTTGATATTGTCGACACTATTGGCAGAATTTATGTTGCGAAGTTTTCTTGGATTATGCATAAAGGGGTGAACGCCCATTTACCCGTATGGCAGCATAACTAGTTGAGCGCAATACCTCTTGCTCGCCCCGCTCACTGCTATTATTAATAAGAGAATAATGAATAGTGCGGGTAATCTATCACGGCTATAGATATGAGGGTATGTTGGAGAAAGCGCTTAACAATACGGGATCTAGAAGGCACCCCCATGAAACATTGTATGCTATTAATTTCTCGTGCTATACACTTTTTTCTTTGCACGGCGGCAGATGAGCGTATAGAAAGGATTCAACTCTCATGGACTTTATCCAGTGCGCAACCTTGCTCACGACCCAACAGTGATTTGATGCGTTGCTACCTACAAAACCTTTGAACGTAAACATGGCTTGTGTAGCTTCCACTAACGTTACATCAGCGGCCATTGTGGTGTACTTGCTGCTGAGCACGTAGCTTCTGCAGCGTACATTCCGCACTACCGTACTTGTGTTGCTCGGCAAGCACAAGCGGGGAATGACGACCAGCCTGGTGCGACAACGTCACGTGCAAGCCATATAAGGGAACGTCAAATAACCACTAATACAGATTAACAATGAGGGAAAGGAGTAGAGAGCGAGCGGGGACGTCAGGGCACCCAGCTTTGGTCGGAGTGATGAACGAGTTGACGCGAAGCTAGCTGTCTTTATCTCTACTTACTGTACGAATGCGTTCGAACGCTGAACACCGGCGTCCGGTGTTTGGAACCCGCGTTCGAACAGTGAGTGGGGAGAAGGGTAGCTGGACTTACGTATACGCACAAGTCATATCAAGAGAGTTTGGTGATTAGACGTTCCCGCGTGCCCTCATCCTCCATCCCCCTCAGTCTTTTTGGTTTTTTTTAGTATAGAATAATATTGTGTTTTGTTTTAGCCAAAGTTCAGAAGCAGCCGACGTATACGTGCTAAGGGGACCATTCAGGCAGTGTCAACAGCGCAAGTCAGTGGGCTTTTTTTATGTAGGTTTCAGCGATGCCAGAAAACGAACAGAAATATGACGAACACCAAGGTAAAGCGCTTTTGATGCTGTTTAATTGGCCCCATCATCACGTAGCGGCAGCTGCGTCTGGACCGAAGGTGAAAGGAAGTATAATTGTGCCGTACCTGGGAACAAGCGTATGTGCTGAGCAAAGTCTAGAGGAGAAGATCAGGCGGCAGTCAGGCAATTTTCCCTTGCGAAGCCCCTGCTGGTCCGATGTAGTGTGCAGCAAGTACACGGGCAGCTTTTAGCGTTGCCTTACATCTGTTCGTTAAATAACATTGTTCATCAGAACAAAAAAATAAAAAAACGAAATAAAAATTACATGTGCGTTGCCCGTCGTGGTGACAATCTGTTCCAAGAAGTTTGCTTAAATGCCATGTGCTTGATTTTTATTTTTTTTTACCAAGGGAATACGAATGGAGGTACAGCGAAATTTTATGATAGTTCAGTACTTAAACAAAATAGACATTCTGAAAGGGTACCAGGCTTGCACTTTTTATAGACTTCCCGGATATGTGTTTCTATTAATTTTATTTCATGTTATTTAATTTTCTTTATTTTATATCTCACAAGTTAGCTGGAGTGCCTACGTGAGGGGAAAATCCAATGATGGAAGCAAACGAGCAAAAAGACAGGAACAATATTTCTGAAATAAAACTAAAACATGGTTGCACGAGGCGGAACAAACACGCCTATAAATAATAATAGTTTGTTGTGCACCCGAGTGAACAATAAGATGAACCTCTAAGTGGTTACAGCCGCTCGTCACTCAACGGGCAAATTTCGGTACACAAACCTGCGTTTCAAGAATGCACCAGAGTACTGATTATTTTTTAGGTTCATTATGAAGATATAATGAAGGTCGTACTACCTTGATACTTTTTCTTTAGAACGCTGGAGAGTTTTAATAAAATCCAGTCATATTAGCATTTTGACAGATTGGTGCCCATTTTGAGGCAATTCTGAAATTAAAATGAATTAGAGTGCAAAATTTACACAACGAATGGCTGTACATGCTAGAGGCCTGCCCTATCCTAACTGTAAGACCCTTGGGGAGTCTAAATGTCTTGGTATTTGCGTATTTGTGTAAATAGGTGTGACAGGGCCATTTCCGGTAGATATTTTTTCAATTAGTTCAACGAGATGGCGACACGAGTATTAAATGCCCCAAGCCAGAGCATTTCTTGTTGTTGCAGCTGTTTTCACGAGCTTGCACGCACGAAGACTCGTGGCACGAGTCCTTTGCTCCACAACGCCGAGATCAGTTTTGCCATTTTGCCGGAGAACGGTTTGTGTGAGATTTCGGTCTGCTGCACCACACAAAAACTAGGACCCATGATAGGCGACGCATGTAAGATGTAGCGATACCACGGCAAGTGCTGTGTCTCGCCGCCGACGAGCTTTCATTCAGTTATATACTTCGTTTCAGCTTCGGTCCAGACGCAGCCGATGCTCAAGCGTGAGCATGTGGCCCAGAACAGTGCTTGCACTGCACGAGCGCGTGCTTGGCAGGGATGCTGAAGGCGGAGCTCGCGTTTAGCTTTGGCTGCGTCTGGACCCAGCTGAAACGAAGTATAGTGACCACGGCCGATGCCACGACCTACGCAGCCAATCTGGCGGTAAGCACGTGCCACGCAACCTCACGCTCCGCGAGTCCCTAGGTCACACAGAAGAGTCACACGCCCTCAGTCAATACCACCTATAGCCGGTGACAGGTCAAGAACGAAGTGGAAGCTCCTCCTACCCCTTTCCACTTCAGCGGAGCGAGCGGTGGAAAGGAGGTCGCCTCCTCTCCAGCGATCGCCCTACTAAAGCAGAAAGAGGTGGGAGGAGCTTCCACTTCGTTCGTGACCTGTCACCGACTATAGATCACAAGGCCTGCGCGTTTCCTGCTCTAAACGTCATCGCTAGTGGATCCCCTCAGCGACCCCTAGATGGCGCGGATGAGCACCATCGTTAGTTACATCGTCTGCGACATCGTCTGCTCCATCGCCTGCTTCAGTGGTCATGCCATAGAGTAATATACACGAGGTAAGAGTGGAAACTGCCATGGGCCCAAATGGCCCCGATAATACGCAGCGCACCTAGCGGTGAGAGCAAAAGATTATACGGCAGTTTTCGGTTCCGGTATGGGTTGTTTGGTTCCTAATTCAGCGGTTTTGCTCACGGGCGTCAAACGCAGCCACTTGATATTTTAGTCGCGATTTTGGTTTGAATATTTACTGTATTTACACGCATTTACAACATATAAATTCAGTTCTAAACTTAGAAATTGCATACACTGTGCGAAGTAAAAATTAGCCTACATCACACAACAAAAAATATAATTTCCTGCTGTAAAATGTTTGTCAAAATTATCCAAGAAGAATCTTGGCCTACGGAATATTATAAGTAAAACAGGAAGTAGTTCAAACACAATATTTTTTAGCTCACTTATATACAGATGAATCAGTTCTGGCGTACATGTTTCCAAAGATAGCGATTAATACTCACAAAAGGGAATTTTTATTAACATAACTAATCATTTACAACAAACTTAAGGAGACAAAGATATCCGGGAAAACATGCGTCATGATAATTTGCGAACTACGAAAATGTGGCATGATAATTTACGAAGCCCAAACAATATACTTCTTGATCAGAAAGTGTAACAAATTCACAGGTCACAGGATAAAAAATCTTTCCTCTCAACCTCCCAAAAGCCACCAGCTAGCGAGGTGTACCATCGCGCCATAGGACACAGTTTCCAGATCAGTTTTTATACATAAATTTGGCATACTTTAATATTTTGTTTTTGGTTAAACCAGAAAAAGAAACATACCTTGGAGAATGAACCAGGTTCAGGCAGATTTATAGAGACCAAGACAGCACTCCTATATAAAATACCTCCCATGATCTATACGTAACTTCGCATTAAAAATACATCATTACCCTTAGAATTTGTCTAATTGCCTCCCCCAGAAACCGCCGACTAAAAACGTACGATTATCTCGGTTCCTGTTAACGAAGCGGACATGCCAACAGAAACGGACATGCCAACAGGGACGCACTCGGCAAAACATCTTTAAAAACCTTTTCTGACACTCCTCGGATCAGAGACGGAAAGAGCCGACACCCGACAGTGTTGCAAACAAAACGGCACACACATTTGGAACATGTTCTACATTATCTACAATGACAAGGAAGTGAGATTCTAGATACTTGATGAAATCAAAAGCAGCCTCTGAGGATACAACTATAGTCGGTGACAGGTCAAGAACGAAGTCGAAGCTCCTCCCACCCCTTTCCGCTTCAACGGAGAGAATGGTGGAGAGGAGGTCGCCTCCCCTCCAACGTTCGCACTACTAAAGGGGAAAGAGGTGGAGGAGCTTCCACTTCGTTCTTGACCTGTTACCGACTATAGATTCCCAAACAATTAACCGGGCGCATAAACACTTTTAACGTCAGGAAATACTGGTGAGACGCTGACACCTTCTCAGACTTGTGCTTCAGGAAATCAGAACAAACACAGTTCTGAGTCATTTTCTCGAAAAAATTTCATAAGAAATACCCCGACATGTAATGTGCAGGAGTCGTCCATTACACTTGATTTTGCGTTCAACCTAAAAAGCATATTGATTCTTTTTTTAATTTTTGGATATCGCCTGGTACGGTACTGCTTAACGTAGAGTTAGTGATTAGCGATTAGTAGATCTCACAAAATTTCGGTGTGTGAAATCAGTCAGCCACCCGAATGAGGCGACTGGTCTCGTGGTTGTAAAGGAGCAATTTAAATAGCGCAGTACGGCTGCTAGCCTTGGTCCTTTAATGTACGTCACGCAGAGATGATAACACAAACCCTTGTCGATAATACGCTCATAGGCCTGTAGTACCCAGTGTTGAGTAGCGCCCCTAGGAAATAAATGTTTCTAGGTAGCAGTTTGATTTCTGAAAGAAAAGAAGAACATGAAATGAAAGACGTTTACAACTCCCTGAAATGCCGAATTAGAGCGAAGCTCTTGAGGAGGAGGAGCGGAGTGTACGGAGGGGTGAAAATGCCCCTTCTCCCCCTCCTCCCTTCCCTCCTCCTCTCCTGCTCTCCTCCCATTTAGCGGGAAATGTTGGCTACATTTCCCGCTAAATTCAGCGGAAAAAAATCTCCGCTAAGTCTAGCGAAGAAATTTTCTGCTAGATAGAGCGGAGAAATTATTCCTCTAAATTTAGCGGGAAAATGTTTCCGCTAAATCTGGCGGGAAATATATTCCACTAAATCTAGAGGGGAACTGTTTCCGCTAAGTCAAGCGGGAAATTTTTGCTGCTAAATTTAGCGGAAAAAATTCCCTCCTCCTCCTCTTCCCTCGTGACCCTCGTGACGTCACTCGTGACGTCACACGTGACGTTATATGTAATGTCATTATAAGAAAAGTCCCATAATGCAACGCGCGGTTACGCCGACGGTGACGCCGCCCGAGCCGGAAACGGGCGCCTAAGAGCTGCGCTGTAAAAGCAGAATGGCAACTATCTTTCGCTTTCGGAGAGAATGCTAAACGCGCGAGTTGAAGCTTTTAGGCCTCATTCACACAGCCGGCGTCTCGCCCCGTCCCGGCGTAAGCCTCTGTCGCAGCCGTGCCGAACTCGGGCGGTGCGGGCACGGTGGAGTGTTCGAACCAGCGGCGACTAGGGTGTCGCGAACCGGCCGAGGTTCGAGTTCAACCAGGTTCGACTTTTTCGAACTTTTAGTGGAAAATTCGACGAACCTTGTATTGTGGTTCCACTCGAGTGCGCATGCGCGACAAGATGGCCAGTTGGCTTCGGATTGGATGGTGATGGCGAAGGGATAAATTAAGGGCAGCGCTGATTGGTTATTTCAGTTAATACCGTAGAAAACATTAAGTTATTAACTTCTCCAGTGATAGAATTGGTTTGTTTTAATTGCATTTGTTTACAAAATAAAATAACCCTTTGCCTAAAAGAAAAATTCTCCAAACCTAGACATGCTTGTAGGAAGGTCTGGCCACACTGTCCACAAAGTCGAACCGGTCGAATCTGGTGAAAAGTGCGAAGGTTCGTCGAACCGGTTCGACTCAGTTGAACCCCGAAAGTTCGACCTAAAAATCTGGTTCGACAAAAGTTCGCGACACCCCTAGCGGCGACGCAGCTGCCGGCGGTCGCTATGTAAATAGATGGACGCTGGCGGCTGTGCCCCCTATATTGGGGGGTAGCTTGCGCCACCTAGCCTACAATCCATTATGCATTTTTTTCAAATTCTGCGTCGAACTTTTGCATCCCGTAAGATTACATAACCGGTATAACCCATTAATTTCGCGCTCAATTTCACACTTCTCTTGATATCTTCTACCAATCTTGTAACCCCTATTTGTGACTACTTTGTGGCGGCGTCGATCACCAAATGTAGCGGACGATAGGCGTGGATGCGCGCCGCCACAATTGTTTCATTCCTTGGAGATTGGTCGGCGATTGTTTCATTCCTTGGAGATTGGTTTGGGTCGGCGATAACGATCTTGCATGTTAGAAAACATTTTATTTGTCTCTACGTTTCAAAACAAAAACGACAAGACCCACTGCGAGCACGTTTCACCCCAATCACTACTTACGCCACATTTCATGCCCGATAATCGACCACAGTATTTTCTTTATTATTACTATTAATATTATTATTAATATTATATGTTGCTGTTCTTCCTTAAAATCACATTTACGTCTATCGCAAAGGAACCGATGCGGACTCACAATTTCGAGCAGCAGCTGAGCAGTAAGTCCAAATTTCTATATACCCGTTG
The DNA here is from genome assembly GCA_037355805.1 of Ixodes ricinus. Classification (NCBI taxonomy): domain Eukaryota; kingdom Metazoa; phylum Arthropoda; class Arachnida; order Ixodida; family Ixodidae; genus Ixodes; species Ixodes ricinus. The sequence continues at coordinate 46,427 of JAZHYW010004902.1, forward strand.
TTCAAGAGCGGCAACCATCACACAACGCGCGCGCCGTCCCACTCTTTCCCGAGAGAGCTTCGTTGGCTTCGTCGATGGGGCACGGTACGGTCGATCCCCACTTCCGCGGCCGTGCCCATGGTTGCCCACCTTTAGAGAATCCACCAGATTCAGCGAAAGTTTCCTATTTTGGGATTGGTCTTCCCCCGTTGGGGCGGGACTCCGGCGCTCCCCGTCTCCCGTCATTGCCGGAGACGTAGAACATCGTCTTTTGGCCCATTTCGGCTCTGGCGGCTCGATTTGGGTTAGAAACCGGTCCGAAAACCCTCTTCCCTGGCAGGACGGGGGAAAAACGGCTGTGTGAATGAGGAATGAGGCGCCCGTTTCTGGCTTGAACGAAGTCGCCGTCGCCGTCGGCGTAACGGCGAGTTGCATTGTACACGAACTCATCTCTGTGACGTCACGGCGCGGTGGTGGCGCGCCGGTCGCACTTCCGGTCTGGGGCTGTGGGCAGAAGTCCCTATGCCAGACGTGTATTCCAGCGTTGTTTTGAAAGGAATCGGACAAAAACCTGCCTTATCTTCAAAACGCCGCGACTGGGGCCGTACCAAAAGTGTCGAGAAAGGTTTGAAGGTCAGTTTGCACGTGCTCGGTTCGTCCGAGAATCTGGATATGTGCCGGGAAAAGGGAAAAGCAGACGCCGTCGGACAACGATTGCTTGGGCGGGAAGCACTTTGGGTTGAATTCACGGATACTTGTGGTCATCAGATTTATTTGTTTTGTTCCAACATGAACGCCAGAAAACCGTGAAGTTGTGCGGACCACCTGCGGACTACGTTCAGTGCGTCTTCAAGTTCAAACGGCCGCCTGATCGTTCAAACCGTCGTCTGCTCTTTCAAACGTTTCTGCTTGCTCTCTTAGACGACGCCGGCCCGTAGACCAAAAGTTGGCCCGGTCCTTGCGATAAGAAGTAAGTGCAGGCCTCAAAGGACTTAAATTTGAAGGTTGGTAAGCAGGCTCTTCGTAAACAGTAGATACATGGAGATGTTGATTATTGTTACCAGCGGCCATCACCGACATGTTATGCCTGATTCACTTGGTCCGATTCTGCTTGCGATTTTCAGTATTGACGTCGACCATCTCAGCTACGGTTCACGCTTTTGCAGCCCGAGCGACGTCGCGACTGAAAATTGCGAGCGAAATTTCATCAGGTGAATTAGGCTTTAGCGTACATTCTGCGGCGTCCACGCGGAATGAACCGCCGCATGTCAGATTATTCACTCGAAGTTTCGCGGTGTAACGAGCCTCGTTAATTTCGCTGACGCTACTCATGTAGTCAGACATTGTCAGGAAGACGTAGAATCAACAATTCGATTGCGAAAAAGGGCAGGGGGACTCACACTGACGCCGATAACATCGCGTTTCAATGGTTTGTTTATGGGCGACGGCGCGCCTGTTGCCCACACCCCCATCGCGCATGCGCGGCGCCGGTGGCGTCCGCTAGGGGCGCTCCGGGCGCTCCGGTTTGTTTGTAAACATGAGTTGGTGTATAAGATGTTTCCCATAATGACGTCACACTTGACGTCACGTGGTACGTCACGAGTGACGTCACTCGTAGCCACACGTTGAATTATGGGACGTTTCTCATCATGATGTCACACGTGACGTCAGATGTGACACCACGAGGGTCACGAATGACGTCACGAGGGTCACTAAAGTCAAGAGTGACGTCAGAAAGGCCACTCGTGAAGGTCACAACGAAGGTCACGACATTCGCAGTGAAGGTCCTTCACGAGGCCTCCACGAGTGACGTTACGATGGAGGAGGGGGAGGAAGCATCGGAGGAGGAGGTAAGAAAGGGCACGACATAAGTGCCTTTTTCGCATTTTACAGTGAAAAGGTATTGTGTTCCATTATATTTTACCCTTAGGGTAGAATGTTATGCTACACACGGCCCCATTTGATGACATCTTTTTACGTTCAGAGAAAAAATATAAAACTGCATCTCCTGTTTGCGCTGACAACCTCGCGCAGTGCAGATTCCGGCTCCTGCGTCCTTGGTATATCTGCAAATTTGTTTTTTATTATTTTAGTAGTTTTACAACACCTGATAACTGATGGACGAGATGCCTGGCTCGGAACGTCTCTAAAGTACATTATCGAAGTTGGGGCAAAGAATACCATATTTTGTTTTCCTGCGCCCGGAAATTTGAAGTTGGAAACTGTGGCAAAGCGAGAAGGTCCGCGGATGACGGGAAAAACAAACTCGTATCGCCCGAGTGCAAGTGGCCCGGCACAGAAAGGCTGACAGCCTGGTCTTGGGGAGGCGGGAGGCAAGGCGACCTCCTGCCGCAACCTTCCAACCCCCTCCCCTGCCCTCCTTCCATTAACCTCAATTCACCCACCCTCTCTGTTTGGATTCAAAGGAAACGTTAGCGAGCTCTTTCCTGTTTCGGAATAGATTGACGAAAATGAAGCGAAAAAAGGGACTCCAACCAAAAAATTTAATAAACATCTACCCGACGTTTCGGGACCAGTTCGGGCCCTTGTTCAAGGTTGAGGGTAAATGTTTATTAAATTTTTTGTTAGAGTCCCTAGTTTTCGCTTCATGTCTGTTCCTAACCAAGCAAGCGCTGCCGAACGTTTACCTCCAAGACGAAAATAGGGACTGTAACCAAAATTTTATAGAACAGTATCCCGACGTTTTGAGACCAGTTCGGCCTGTGTGTGAATGTGGGGTTAGATAGTGAGAGGCATTAATATTAGAGCAGATATGAAAGATGGAAAGTTTTACGAAATTTACGACATAAAAAGTACACTAAGATAAAATATTAAAGGGGCTGGCTCTAAAGAGGATTCTGCGACCGACTGTTCTTGGTAATAACTGATTGTACAAACCATAAACATGCCCCTCAAGAAAAAAAGCTAATTGCGATCACGCGACGCAGCTTGTTAATTGAAAACACGATGAAAGGTCAGGGCGCACCAATTTCTGAGCGGATGTTTTCGCTCATGAAAGGTAGGAAATACCCCAGCAGCTTGTCAGCGCGGTGACGATAAGCGCACGTCGGCCACTTGGAAGCTGGCGAGCACCTTCGTCATCGCGCTGACATCGCTGCTGGGTCATGCCCCGCCTTTCGGGGGATCGGTGGCCGAGTCGGCTACCCCACACCAGCTCGGAGCACGTGGAGCGAAAGCTCGCGCTGCAGAACGCAGGGATCCTGGGCTCAAACCCCCCCCTGCCCGTTTTGATATGGATGAGCATCCTACTGGCGGGCGTTTGTGTACCACTACTGCGTGGTGCACGTTAAAGACCTCAGGCTAGCAGTCGTACTGCACTGGTTAGATTGCTCATCTACAGTGGGTAACAATGTCGCCATGTTCTGGCAGACTAACCTCCTTCTGTATAAACAAATAACGACTAATTTGACTTTTTGACCTTTTGGCCCCGCTTTTCCTGAGCGAAAATATTCGTTGAGAAATCGGTGCGTCCTGACCTTTCATCGTGTTTTCAATTGTGAAATTGGTGTAGCGTGATTGCAATTATTGCTATTTTTACGATACTAATGGCCCGTAGAATCATTTCTGACCAAAAGCGAACGATCGCAGAATCCTCTTTAGGGCCCCTCTACGAAAAAGCTGTAAACAAAATGTAATGATATTCTGTTATTATAGAACGAAAAACCGAGATATGGGTTGGGTGAATAGCCATCACACACGAAACGGTCACGTTTAGGAGAAGGTGCGCAACCTTTGCGAAAAAAAGGGGGGGGGGGTTACCTGATAATGGGTTTATGGAGTCAAGCTTAAATCTGTCTTGTTTAGGTTATTTCTGTTTTTGCGATTGCCTTATACATATTGCCGCCCGCAGAGCCGAGAAAGCAACGCTCGGTCACGGTCTTCTAGAAGATTCCCATTCATTCTCGCACTAGTTGTAACTTTCCCTTTGCTTTGTTGTTCTCGAAAGTGCCAGTTCATCCTCGCCCCGAGCGCGCGACGCTCGAGCCTCCTTTGCCGAACTTTCGAGATAGTGACGCACGGTAGATAAGCAGCTACCCGCGACCTTGTCGAGTCAGAGTCCCGCGCGCTCTGTTGTCGCCGCCGAATCGCCGCCTGCTTTTCTGCTGCCTCGACGCTCTTTCGTTCTTTACTTATTTTTGGTTGGCACAAGTTCGCCTATTAAACCGTTATTTTTGAGTTCACTGCTCGTCTTCGTGTCACCTCCGTTCGTGACATTTCTGGTGGAGGTGCGGGGTATGAAACCCGTGCAGCGTACCCCTACAAGAACACGCTCAGCAAGCCCCATTTCCCGACGACCTTCCGTTGAAGACTCGGAGCATCGTGCCAGCCGCCGTCTTCAAGGACAAGCTCCTGAACTCGGACCACTTCCGGCGAGAACAAGGCAAGCGATAACGACGATGGCTTCCTCGACGGCGCAGACCACAGTAGCACCCCCGTCGTTTACCTGCCCGTCGCCCCTCGGACTCCGACGCCTTTCCACGGGGAGATCCACGAGGACGTCGAGGACTGGATCCAGCACTACGAGCGCGTGGCACGCCATAACGGATGGACCGCCGAGCAGTACCTGCAGAACCTCTACTTTTCGTTGGAGGGTACTGCGAGGCACTGGTTCGAGAACCACGAGGCTGCGCTCACGTCGTGGGACGCCTGCGTCACCGAGCTGAAGCGGGCGTTCATGAATCAGCATCGCAGGCAGCGGGCCGAAGACCTTCTCCAGGCGAGGACTCAAGGCCCCAACGAAACGGTCACCAGTTTCGTTGAAGACATCCTCCGCCTAAGCAGCCGCGCCGACCCGCAAGCCACCGACGAGAAGAAGTTACGCTTCCTTATGAGAGGCGTGAAAAGCGAAATCTTCGGCGGACTTATTCGCAACCCCCCGACGACCGTCGAAGAATTTGTTGCCGAAGCAACAAACATCGAGCGGGCGTTAATGGCCTGAGCGCGCCACTACCATCGGCTCAACGACGTTTCGACTCTGGCATCGGCACGCTCCGAGTTCAGCACTGGTGCCGACGAGCTTCGCGAGATCATCCGAGACGTCGTCCGCGAGGAGCTCCGAAAGCTGCTCCCCGCTGCTGAGCGTCCGGCGTCGCTGTCAGTCGCCGAGATCGTGCGCGAGGAGGTGCAGCGAGCCGTCCAGCCGGAGTCTCCCGTCGACCTGCCACCACCGGAACAACCGACGGTGAGCTACGCCGCCATGGCCAGACGACCGCCGCAAGCTGCCCGCCAAGCTGCGGCGCCACCACGACGTGAACCTCCAGCGCCGCAGTACTCCCAACGACGCGAAGAACGGCAGCACGTCCGACCAGAGCGACCCTCGCCGCGAAAAACCGACGTGTGGCGAACGGCCGACCGACGCCCGCTTTGTTACCACTGCGGGGAAGCTGACCATGTCTACCGCCGTTGCCCGTACCGACAGCTGGGGCTACGCGGTTTCCACCCCGACGACCCGCGACCACGCTACGGCGAGCGACCCCGGGACATCGACGAATACCTCCGCCGGTCGCCATCCCCGGGACCGTCTCCCCGCCGCGGTTTCCGATCGCCGTCACCACAACGCCCTGCATCGCCTCATCGTAGGTCCCGCCGAGAAAGCCTGTCCCCCTGCCTCGCCGGGAAAACTGAGTGCGGCAATACCGGGAGGTGGTATTGCCGATGACGAACGACGCCAATATCCTCCACAAACGTCGGAGGGCTCCCACACTAGCGACGAGACGGATAGGAACGACGGTTCTGCGACGGTGTCGAATAACCTCGACGTTACCATCGACGGCCACGACGCGAAGGCACTCGTCGACACCGGAGCAGACTATTCCGTTTTAAGTGGGAAGCTCTCTCGCCGTCTTCGGAAAGTGATGACGCCGTGGGATGGTCCGAAAATACGAACCGCCGGCGGACATCTCATCACACCAGTGGGAAGGTGTACTGCGCGCGTGAACATCCACGGAGAAACCTGCCCCGTGAAATTCGTCGTCCTCAAGGACTGTTCGAGAGACGTCATCCTTGGCATGGACTTCCTCTGTGAGTACGGTGCCGTGATCGACCTTGGCGCAAACAGGTTGACGCTGCGAAAGCCCGTTCTACCTCCGGAGGGACCCAAAACGACGCCAGCCGCCGTCCGAGTCATTGCGGACCACGTGAACCTGCCGCCACGGTCGAGTGTTCTTGTGCCCGTCGTGACCGATGCAGTGGCCCGCGGGAAAGTCCTTCTGGAGGGCAGCGTCCAACTGCTTCTCGGAAGAGGAATAGGCGTCGCAAGGGGCGTAACGGAGCTGCAGGATGGACGTACTGTGGTCCTCGTGACGAACTTTCGACCGGAGGCGCAGCACCTCACGAAAGGTGCCACCGTAGGACACGTTGAGGAACTCCTGGCCGACGCCGAAATCGCCGCGATCTCCGACGAGCCCTCGCCGTGTCAGCCGCACAGTACACCACCGCCGCAGCTCGACGTTAACCCCAAGCTCAGCGCCACGGAACGACGACAGCTCGGAGACCTCCTCGCCGAGTTTGGCGACTGCTTTGCGACGACGTCGAGGGTGCGCCAGACAACAGTTGCTAAACACCGCATCATTACCAACGAGGACGCGCTTCCTGTGCATCGGCCGCCGTACCGGGTCTCCCCAAAGGAACGAGAGGCCATTCAGGAACAGGTGCAAGAGATGCTGAACGACGACATCATTCAGCCTTCGAGCAGCCCGTGGGCCTCTCCAGTCGTGCTGGTGAAGAAAAAGGACGGAACGCTTCGATTCTGCGTTGACTACCGGCGACTCAACGCGGTGACGAAGAAAGACGTGTATCCGCTCCCCCGCATCGACGACACGCTGGACCGGCTGCGCCACTCACGGTACTTTTCGTCGATGGACCTTAAGAGTGGCTACTGGCAGATCGAAGTCGACGAACGGGACCGAGAAAAGACTGCCTTCGTCACGCCCGACGGACTGTATGAGTTCAAGGTGATGCCCTTCGGACTCTGCACAGCGCCGGCAACGTTCCAGCGGGTCATGGACACCGTCCTGGCAGGCCTCAAGTGGCAGAGCATGTCTCGTTTACCTCGACGACGTCGTGGTATTCTCGGCCAACTTCGACGAGCATTTGCGACGCCTTCGAGCCGTTCTTGAGGCAATCAGGACCGCAGGACTCACCCTCAAGCCAACGAAGTGCCGGTTTGCCTACGGCGAACTGAAGTTCCTGGGCCACGTTGTGAGCAACGAAGGTGTAAGTCCTGACCCTGAGAAAACTCGCGCCGTAGCGGCCTTTCCACCGCCCACCGACAAAAAGGCCGTCCGACGATTCCTGGGACTTTGCGCATACTACCGGCGATTCGTTCAGGATTTCGCAAAGCTTTCTGCGCCGCTCACGCACCTCACGAAAGACGCCGTGAACTTCGAATGGGGTGGAGAACAACAACAGGCATTTGACGAACTAAAGCGACGGCTCCAGTCACCACCGATTCTCGGCCACTTCGACCAATCAGCCGAAACGGAAGTTCACACGGACGCCAGTAATACAGGCCTCGGAGCGGTGCTGGTCCAACGACAAGACGGTGCGGAGCGCGTGATCGCATACGCTAGCCGGACGCTGTCGAACGCGGAACGCAACTACTCGACAACCGAGAAGGAATGTCTGGCCGTCGTCTGGGCCATCACGAAATTCCGCCCGTACTTGTACGGGAGCCCATTTCGGGTGGTCACCGACCACCACGCGTTGTGCTGGTTAGCGAGCCTGAAGGATCCATCGGGACGTCTCGCTCGGTGGAGCCTACGACTGCAAGAGTACGACGTGACCGTGGTCTACAAGTCAGGCCAAAAACACAGCGACGCCGACTGCCTGTCCAGAGCCCCTGTCGAGTCAGCTACCGGATGTGCCAAAGACGACGGCGACGACGACGACCACTTTCTTGGCGCGGTGAGCATTCACGGTATGGCAGCGCTCCAGCGGGACGATCCTGAGTTGCGTGCACTGATCGACCACTTGGAGGGACGAGGGGTACGATTCCCCGAGCCTTCTCACGTGACCTGCCAAGATTCGCCGTCCGGAGAGGTATCCTCTACAAAGAGAACTTCGGGGACAGCAACTCGACGTGGCTCCTGGTGATTCCTACTAGTCTTCGAGAAGAGATCTTCCAAGCCTGCCACGACGACCCAACATCTGGTCACCTTGGCTACAGTAGGACTCTTGCACGGATCCGAGAGAAATACTACTGGCCCAAGCTCCCGAAGACTGTCCACCTCTACGTCCGTTCGTGCCACGAATGCCAACGACGCAAGAAACCACCGACGAAGCCGGCAGGTCTCCTGCAACCGATAGCGCCCCCGACTGCACCATTCCAGCAGATTGGAATGGATCTTCTCGGACCATTCCCGCCGTCGACGCAGGGAAACCGTTGGATAATCGTGGCAACTGATTATCTCACCAAGTACGCCGAGACAAAAGCACTCCCGTCGGGGACCGCCGTGGAAGTAGCCAAGTTCTTCGTGGAGTCTATCGTCCTCCGACACGGCGCTCCCCAAGTCCTGATTACGGACCGAGGATCCTCGTTCATGGCGCAACTGACACAAGAGATACTCCGCCTGAGCCACACCGACCACCGCCGGACCACGGCATACCACCCGCAGACCAACGGGCTGACGGAACGACTAAACAAGACCATCGCCGACATGATTTCGATATACGTGGACGTGGAACACAAGACGTGGGATGAAGTGTTGCCCTACGTCACGTTCGCGTACAATACGGCGATTCAAGAAACTACCGGCATTACACCTTTTCAGCTGGTGCACGGCAGAAAGGTGACGACGATGCTCGACGCCATGCTGCCCCACGACCCGACGGACGACACCACCGACGACGCCCAGCTGGTCACCCAACGAGCAGAAGAAGTACGCCAGCTAGCCCGTCTTCGAATAAAGGACCAGCAACGTGTGGACGCTGGCCGGTACAACCTTCGTCGCCGCGACGTGGAGTTCCAGCCCGGAGACAGGGTGTGGGTGTGGACACCCATTCGCCGCCGCGGACTCAGCGAGAAACTGTTAAAACGCTACTTCGGACCCTACAAGGTCATCCGCCGCCTCGGGGACTTGAACTACGAGGTGCTCCCCGACGGAACCCGACCATCAGGACGCCGCCGGCCACGACCCGAAGTCGTACACGTAGTTCGACTGAAGCCGTTCTACGCGCGATAGGATTGCAGCACCGCATGTTTATTTCATTTCACCGTAAAATTTTTTAGCCATTTCTGTTTTCCTTTCGCGTTGCATCGGGACGATGCACTTTTAAAAGGGGGATAATGCCGCCCGCAGAGCCGAGAAAGCAACGCTCGGTCACGGTCTTCTAGAAGATTCCCATTCATTCTCGCACTAGTTGTAACTTTCCCTTTGCTTTGTTGTTCTCGAAAGTGCCAGTTCATCCTCGCCCCGAGCGCGCGACGCTCGAACCTCCTTTGCCGAACTTTCGAGATAGTGACGCACGGTAGATAAGCAGCTACCCGCGACCTTGTCGAGTCAGAGTCCCGCGCGCTCTGTTGTCGCCGCCGAATCGCCGCCTGCTTTTCTGCTGCCTCGACGCTCTTTCGTTCGTTTACTTATTTTTGGTTGGCACAAGTTCGCCTATTAAACCGTTATTTTTGAGTTCACTGCTCGTCTTCGTGTCACCTCCGTTCGTGACAATATAAGAGTGCGTGTGTAAATGACTGTGAGTGTGCTTGCATTAGTTCGCGAAAGGAGAAGGAAAATCCGCGTTTTCGCATCGCCGTTATTCTGCCAGCTGCACGAGTGGCAACTTTAGCCATAGCCTCCCCTATCTCACAAAGCCTGGCAGTTCGATGACGGAGCAATAGAGTGTTCGGTTGCGGATTTGGAGCGCGTGGATCTGGTAGCACAGAGCATTTCTCGGGGAGCCTGCAGTCAGCGCACAGCTTTTGCTGGGGAGAGGATCCGAAACATGGTTTTCAACCCCGACGAGGAAAGAAGCGGTAGCCCGAGTAGGAACGCAAAAAGCACGAGCGGACATTCCATCGCTCGGGACAAGTGTGTTTCGGCGTCTCGCCGCAGCGGGGCGCCCGTTACATGCCTCTTGTTTGCCGCTCTACCTTTTCACTTTTGGCGGCCACGTCTCTTGGCGATCTGCCAGGCTTTGACAATATAGAGGAGGCCATGCATTAGCACACTCCAGCGCTTCCTGCGCTGCTCCACGTCGTCCTAAAATTGACTCATTTAGGGGTTTTCGATGAGGCTCAGGAAGTTTTTAAAGAAAACCCTACGCCTATTTTTACTTCTTAAAGTGTTAATAACAAAATAACAAAATAACGGCGCCGCGCATGCGCGGTGGACGGTGGGCAAGAAGCTCGCCGTCGCCCATAAACAAACCATTGAATTGCGTTGTAGTCGGCGTCGGTGTGAGTCCCCGTGCTCTTTTTCGCGTTGGAATTGTTGATTCTACGTCCTCCTAGCAATGTCTGACTATTTGAGTGGCTCCAGCAAAATTAACGAGGCTCGTTACACCGCAAAACTTCGCGTTAATAATGTGACGTGCGGCGATTCATTTCACGTGGACTGGACGCTGTTGTAAGTTGAGCTCTGACTCGGAGCTTGGGAAGGCAAGAAAAAGAAAAACCGACAACGAGATGGCGATAAATCTCGCGTGGTACGGCGCAGCGTAAAAAAGTAAACAGTCAGGACAAAAATAAGTGCACACAAAGAAAAAAGAGATGACCACGAGGATGCTCAAGTAACATCACCGGGCTCCTGACGGACTGAGCTTTGCCTGTGGCCTCACGTCATATTTACACCAGCTCGGGCGAGCTTGAGCAAGACGAGATGTCTGCCGCCGCCATCAGCCCTCTGGGGGCAGAGTGTCGAACCGAAATTCTTATCGGTTCGGTTCGGATTCGGGTTCACGGCTTTCGCGGTTCGGTTCCGGTTCGGTTCCGGTTCAGTTCCGGGGAGCAAAAAATAACGTGTAAAACAGGTTCGAACCGGTTGGAACCGCTAAATGGAGGATATATTTTCCGCGTAAACGATTAACTATATAGTTTCTTCTATCGTCCGTGCAATTCACTTTTGTTTTCAGGCACCAAAATTATGAAATTCAGTTATTCAATTCCGACGCAACAGTAAAAGAAAATCTACATTAACATTTATAAAGTCCTGTTCAAACGACTCAACATCCCTTTGTTTACCAGTCACATATATTTTACCCGAATCAAAATGTTTGAGTACAACAGTAAAGAGTTGAGCTTGTTTGTACGTACCTGCAAATAGGTCAGCTTGAAATTTAGAAGTACTGTAAACGACGGAATTTTCGAGGGCTCAAAATTTCGCGAATTAGGCCAAAGTTTAAAAATGAAAATTATTCGCGGGTTCTAATTTTCGCGAATCCAAACTGCCACCAGACCCTCCCCCCCCCCCCCCCGCTTCCAGGCTCCAGCCCGGTTGTCTTTCCATCTTTCTAGGATTCTGCGGCTTCAGTCAATCAGTCAAAATCTAGGAAAGGGAAGACGGCTGTAGGTTGTGTGACTAATGGTCCGGAAGTCACTGCCGTTACCCGCAACTTCGAGACGCCGACAAAGGCTGGGTTAGTGTTCACTTCGGTTTTCTTCGATGTGAACATTTCTCGAGTTCACTTTTCGAGGTCACACACTCTGCATGAAAGGACAACCGCCCAGGGCAATGGGGTCAAACCAGTGTGTGTAAATTAATTAAGGGTCCAAACTAACTGGGTCACACACCCCTTAACCTTTCTTGGGTACACTTTTCGAGGTCACACACTCTGCATGGAAGGCCAGCGACAAAGGGCGATGGGGTCCAACGATGGTACATAAACCGACTCAAAGTAGGTTTAGGGGCCAATCAAACTTGGCTGCGTACCGTGGTCGTCGACGCCAGCACGCTCTGTGTCAGTGCGGTACGTTTTCTTGTGCCCGTCAATCTGCTGTCCAGCGATGTCCTTACTACGTTACTTCAAGCCAGTGGTCGAGAATGCAGAAGATCATCATATGCCGGGACTGCCTGACCCACATTTATTTACATTTATTTACATTGTACCTACATCGCCCTGTGGGCATTATTGTTGGGGGTTTTAGAAAACAATATAACAAGTGGAAAAAGAAAACGTCATTATCATCAATGGACACAATATCTTCCGGGAGGTCGTTCCACTCTCTCGCGGTTTTGACAAAAAATGAATTCGCAAAACTGTCAGTCCTGTAAGTGGGAACAGCAACCTTTTTAGAATGATCACAGCGGGAAGAAACGTAGCATGGCTCCATAAGATAAGTGGCTTTATCAATTCCTGTTTTGTTGGGAAAGACACGGTGGAAGAATTTTAGTCTTAGTTTTTGTCTTCTACATTCGAGTGTTTCCCATCCCAGCATGGCTTCCATATCTGTAACACTAGCATAAGGGTCATAGTTGTTCAGTACAAAACGCGCTGCCTGATTTTGAATTATTTCTAGTTTATTGATAAGGAAGTCATGATAAGGGTCCCACACAACGCACGCGTAATCAAGGATCGTTCTCACCAAAGAAAAATAAAGTGTTTCTTTAACGTTTCACGACGCGGATCTAAAATTTCGACGGATAAAATAAAACATTTTACTAGCCTTTCCGATTGTACGTTCTATATGGCTGTTCCATTTTAGGGAATCCGCAAATAGCACTCCTAGGTAAACATACTCGAACACAGTACATAAAACGGTCCCGTTGATTAGGTAGCTATGAGAATCGTGCAGCTTACTTCTCGAGAAACGAATATGTTTGCATTTACTTAAATTTAGGCTCATTTTCCATTGATTGCACCAAGAAGATAAAATATTTATGTCGGTTTGTAATATGGCCAGGTCGTCTGACGTGTTTATTTCCCTGTACAATACGCAGTCATCGGCGAACAGTTTAATATGAGACTGTATGTTTTCGGTGATATCATTTATGTATATGAGAAAAAGTAAAGGCCCTAAGACACTCCCTTGTGGCACACCCGACGTAACCCGAGTTGATGTGGATATAGTACTGTTTAAAACAACCCGCTGCTCTGCAAGACCACACGTGATAAGCGTTCTTTTACGTCGGCCAATCAAAGTGTTATTGCCGCGTCTACCGCCGTGGACTCCCGAAAGCGGAAACGAGGGCCCTACTCTGCTTACAATGACGAACTCAGATGTAAGATTGGAAAATATGCTGCGGAAAATGGGACAATTGCTGCAGTGAGGAAGTTTTCCGATGGAAGAGAAAAGCTTCTCAACGAAAGCACCGTGAGGGGGATGAAGACCTCCTATATCCAAGCCTGCAAGTCCTGTCATTCAAAAGAGCTGGCTACCTTGCCTGGTAAACTTCGAGGTGTCAAGCCTGTGCTTGGAAACTTGGATGATGACGTACGGGCGTACATTGTGGAGCTCAGAGAAGGGGCGGGGTTACAAACTCCAGGATTTGCATCGCTGCTGCACTGGGCATTGTGCGGGCGACCAAGCCCACACTCTTGTCAGAGTTTGGTGGGACTCTCGTTCTCGACAGACCCTGGGCAAGATCCTTCCTGAACAGGATTAAATTCGTAAAGCGTAAGGCCACGAAGACTGCGCGAAATTTTCCAAACGATTTCGAGGGTGCCAAGAAGAAGTTCCTGCAGACTATCGACGAGAAGAGAAACCACTTCAGTATTCCCGACGACTTGGTGCTCAACTGGGACCAAACAGGTGTCAAGCTGGTTCCGGCCAGCAAGTGGACGATGGAGGCCCGAGGTTCCAAGAAAGTTGGGGTGGTTGGCTTGGACGACAAAAGGGAAGTCACCGTTTTGATGACCACGACGCTTTCTGGCAAACTCTTGCCTCCTCAAGTGTAATATGCAGGCAAAACAGACAGGTGCCATGCCAAGGTCACATTTCCAAATGACTGGGACGTGTGGCACAGTGACAACCACTGGAGCAACAAAGCCACAATGCTGCGATTTGTCGACACTGTTCTCCTTCCGTACGTGGAGACATGCAGGAGTCGTGTGAGTGGTGCCAGTCAACATGCACTTTGCATTTTTGACCTCTTCGCTGCACATCGTACGAAGAGTCTTCTGCAGAAACTAGCTGCAAACAACATTGAGTACGTCTTCGTCCCGGCAAGCTGCACGGGACTCCTGCAACCGAACGACCTAAACATTAACAATGTGTTCAAGAGTGCCATAATGAACCGTGTTGCGTATTCCATCTCCAGACCAGCCATTTCCTCCCCGCTCTCATCCTCCGAAGCAGGCGCCGGGTGAAACCCGAGCCGACATCCTGCCTGAGCCTGAGCGCGGCGATGGGGGCTGGGGTGAGAGCAAGACGGGAAGGGGAAAGCGCCGGACGGGCCAAGAGAAGAATTCGGAGAATCGGGGGAGAGAAGATCGGAACGAAACGGGAGGAACGAGACCGCGGCAGACGCCGACAGAACTGTTGTAACGAACGGACCACTTGTACCCATCCTGAATACAGTTGTTTTTGTTTAACCAAAAGTTGTATTTTCATTGCTTCACGCACCCAACATCTGCAACAGAAACTTATGGTGCCGAAACCCGGGAACGGAGAACATCGAACGAGGTGAGCGGAACTTTCAATTATCGACCGCCTGGAACGCTGTGAGGAAGTTGTGTGTGTGTTGGTGAACGAACAAGATGGACCGTATAAAGACGAAGCGTGGCGTCAAACGTGCGCAAAACACGAAGATCATCAACGAGGCGACGGCGGGGATCGAAACAGCAGACCGGGCCACGCTGACGGCCTGGCTGGAGAGACTGAAGGTTAACAACAGCGCACTCCAAGCATTGAATGAGGAGATAGAATAACATGTACCGGAACAAGACCTCGTTGCGGAATACACTACAGTCACCGAGTACGACGACGAGGCCATCCGAGTAATTGCGCTGCTGGGCTGCAAGGCAGACACGCTGAAACAAAAGGAACAAACGATCGAGACCACCCAGGCGACGGCACCTGCGACAGCCACAACGGAAGTGGGACAGAGTCACACCAGCCCCGGTCACCGGATCGGAGTGAAGCTCCCGAAACTCAAGCTAGAAACCTTCAACGGCGACGTCTGCGGATGGCAGAGTTTCTGGGAGCAATTCAGTGGCGCGATTCACGATAACGACAGCGTCACGAGATGCCAGAAGTTCCAATACCTGCGAAATCTCGTCACCGGACCGGCGGCGGCTGCAATCGCCGGACTGCAGGCAACGGAAGCCTGCTACGACGACGCCATCCAAATACTGACGGAGCGGTTCGGCGACAAACGACGGATCGAACACGATCACCTGGCGAGGTTGCGAGCACTGCCAACCGTCGTCTCATCGAGCGACACGAGAGGACTGCGCAGGATGTATGATCCCATCCAGGCAAACATCCGTGGACTGAGGGGCCTGGGAGTTGGATCGGCAACCTACTCTACGATGATGTCCGACATCCTTCGCAGGGCTCTACCGAGAGATCTAGTGCTGGAATACCATCGGCAAACCAGCAACTACGGCCGAACATCTGGGACAGAGCGGACGGAGCTCCAGTCACTCTCATCTCAAGCAGCCGATGGTGAGCTCACTGAAATCTTAGAGTTCCTGCGAAGCGAGGTGGAAAGTAGGGAGAGAGCCGGAATTGCCGCAGAGACTCGCCACCCGAGGCAGAACCCAGCGCGTGAAGGCTACATCGAACGGCGGGGACACACGACGTTGCCAACCGCAGCTGCACTGAACGCAAACGCAGTCGGCTGCTTTTTCTGCCGATCTGTAAAACATCAAACTGAGTCCTGCTCTGGCGACCTCGTACTTGAACAGAAGAAAAAGCGGCTGGCTGAAGACATGAGGTGCTTCCGATGCACAACCAGAGGACACCGCGCCAAAGACTGCAGACGGAAGGTGAAGTGTGCGTCATGTGGAGGAAGGCATGCAAGCTCGATGTGTGACCCCAACTGGACCCCACCGAAAAGCGTTAACACTAATGTCAACACCGCAAGCGTCGTTAACTCCAACGTTACGATGGACTCGGGGATACTTCTGCAGACTTTCCGAGCTTACGCCATAGGAGATCGTGCAACCAGCTACTTTCGGGGCGTCATCGACGGAGGAAGCCAGCGGACCTTCATACACACGGACGTCTCAAGAAAGCTAAATCTCCGAATGATCGGCACTACGAACCTTCAGTTGAACACCTTCGGGGAAACATCGACACGCGCCCAGCGACGCAGGCTGGTTGAGGTGCGCCTTCGTAGTCAGCATGACGAAAAAGAGTGTGTCCTCGAGGCTATCGAGGTACCTTTCATCTGCAACGATATCCTGCAAGTGCCAGTGGACCACGACTTCGTGAGGAGCATCGAGGCTGACGGAGGACTCATCGCGGACATGACACTGACCCAAGGTACGGAGCCCCGACATGGAATCAGTTTTCTTCTTGGATCGGACCAGCTTTGGAAGGTCACCCGAGACGAGGTTCGTCGGTTCAGAGAGAATGAGAGCATGGTTGCAATCGACACAATTTTCGGTTGGACCTTCCAGGGTCCAATTTCCTTGCACAGCACCCTGTCGGGTAGTACAAACACGATGGTTTGCGTCCTGAAGATCAGCACGCGGGCGCACGACGAAAATGAGGCGACACTCCGTCGCTTTTGGGAGCTCGAAAGCCTCGGAATTACGGACGAGCCGAAAACCGACAGCGAGGAACTGGAGGCTGTAAAAGCCAGTTTGAACGCACAATCACGAAGGAGGACGGACGTTATGAGGTTGCATTGCCGTGGAAAGAGACTGGACAAGACCTCCAAGACAATCGAGTCATGGCTCACAAACGACTGGAGGGGCTCCTCAAACGACTATCCCGCAACGAGCAACTTCTCGATGAGTACGACCGATCCATCAGAAACTATATGACGGCAGGGCATGCGGAAAAGGTGCCCGAGCGGGCACCTCAAGCTGACACTCAACGAGTTTACTACATGCCGCACCAGGCAGTAGTACGCAGCTGCTCCAGGACCACGAGACTCCGGATCGTGTTCGATGCGTCATCACATACGCCGGGATGCAGCCCACTGAATGAACACCTGGAAAAGGGCCCCAAGCTTAACGCTGACCTGGTGGGAATCTTGGTGCGATTCAGGCTATTTCAGGTCGCCATCACAGCTGACATTGAGAAGGCGTTCCTGCAGATAGGCGTTCGCACAGAGGACAGAGATGCTCTCCGATTCTTGTGGTTCGAAACGAAGCCAACATCAGGAGCAGCAGCAAACATCGAAGAATGGAGAATGACCAGAGTGCCGTTCGGGACCACCTCAAGTCCCTTTCTGTTGACCGCAACCCTAATGCACCACCTGGATAACGTGAAGGAGCAACACAGGGAGACCGCTGATCGTTTGCGGAATGCGTTTTACGAGGACGACCTCCTTATCGGAGCCTCCGACGTTGGTCAAGCCAGACAGATTCACGATGAGGCCAACGCAATCATGGCTGAAGCCGGAATGCGACTCCGCAAGTGGACTTCGAATGCTGCGGAACTACAGTGTGGATTTGATGAGACCGAGGAGCCACAAGCATCCCAAGAACCAAGGAACGTTCTCGGACTCGTGTGGCAGCACAGCCAAGACAAATTGCTGATTCCTATGGAAGGAGTCTTGCATTTCGTCAGCACTGCAGCAAACACCAAGCGTTTTGTGCTACAGGCATCGGCTCGAGTATTCGACCCCCTGGGCCTTATCGCTCCGTACATGATTCGGGTCAAGATCATATTCCAGCAGTTGTGGGAACGTGAAATCGGTTGGGATGCGGAGTTGCCTGATGACCTTTCCGAGCTGTGGCAGCGGTGGTACATGGAACTGCCACTCTTGAAGGCTCTGGCCGTCGGTCGCTGCACCATGCGATGCCCAGCAGAAGGCGCCAGGTCGGTTCAACTTCACGTGTTTTGCGACGCCAGCTTACTCGCCTACGGGTCGTGCGCCTACCTTCGAGTGGAGGGCGAAGACGGAGACGCGTCTACATGCCTCGTGCTCGCGAAGTCACGAGTGGCGCCGCTCAAGCGACTGACACTCCCTCGTCTAGAACTAATGGGAACGGTGATTGGGACACGTCTTGCCCGCTATCTGAACGACGCAATGAACCTCCAGATGAAGACGTTCTATTGGACGGATTCGACTATTGCACTACACTGGATTAGAGGCCAAGCCTCAAAGTGGAAGCCGTTTGTAGGAAACAGGGTGAATGAGATTCAGTCGTCAAGTGACCCCGCAAGCTGGAACCACTGTCCTGGAAGTCAGAACCCAGCAGACATGCTGACGAGGGGAATTAGCGCCGAGACATTGATCGAAAGCGAACAGTGGTGGCAAGGGCCTGAGTGGCTTTCAACGGAACCTTGCAACTGGCCTAAGGGTCAGGCATTCTACGACAGCATCCCAGAGGTGCAAGAGGAACGAAAGAAAGAACACCACGTGCTGCACACTGCGGAGGAGAAGGGGCCGGAGCTCCTAAATCTGAGCAGTTACAGTCGTATAGCGAGACCCCTCAGGGTTACCGCTTGGATGTTTCGCTTCATCAAGAACAGTCGAAACAGGCAAGAACGGGCCGGGGGTCCACTTACTGCAGAGGAGCTCGAGAAAGCCGAAAATTACTGGATCGTGAAGGCTCAGGAAGCATACAGAGCGGAAATGGGCACAGTGGGTGGAACCCGAAGCACAAACAGCGAAACCGCGTTACTGAAGCCCTTTGTGGATGCGGATGGACGAGTGAGGGTCGGTGGGAGGCTTCAGAATGTACAGACCGATGTGACAGTCAGACATTTGCTGCTATTACCGCCCTCTCATCCCCTCACTGAACTTATTGCGAACGACGCGCACCGAAGGACGATGCACGGTGGTGTCCAAGATACCTTAAACGAAGTACGTGAACGCTACTGGGTACCACGTGTGCGTCAGCTCGCCAGGAAAGTAATAAACCGTTGCAACGCCTGCCGGCGAGCAAGACTGAGGCCAGCTTCCGCACCGACCGCTCCGCTGCCAGAGGAGCGCGTCAACCGGGCCGCCCCCTTCGAGGTGGTGGGAATTGACTTTGCCGGACCACTACTGGTGAAGGCTTCCCCGTCGGACCAAAAGGCCTACATCGCTCTGTTTACCTGCGCCGTTACACGAGCCGTGCACTTGGAACTCGTTTCCAACCTGACGACTGAGGCCTTCATTATGGCCTTTCAACGTTTCACTGCACGTCGGGGACTACCGAGCGTCGTGTACACGGACAATGCCCTCACCTTTAAAAAGGCAGCAAAGGACTTGTGCGGCATGTGGGACGTGCTAAGGAACCCACACTTCCTGGATCACTGCTCACAAGATCGTATCAAGTGGAGGTTTATTGCCGAGAGAGCAGCGTGGTGGGGCGGCTTCCGGGAGACGATGGTACAGACAGTGAAGCGCAGCCTACGAGTGATACTTGGAAAGAACAAGTTTGGATTCGAAGAAATGACGACCATCCTACAAGAAGTTGAAGCCGTCGTAAATTCTCGACCCCTGGCTCCCGTTCACGACGCTCCACACGAGCAGGAGGCGTTGACGCCTGCGCACTTTTTGTTGGGGGGGCGGCTGACGGCGCTCCCATCAACCAGCGTGGAGAACCTGCCAGTTTCGACAAGGGGGACGTCACCAGACGGTGGCGACACCGACAAAGACTACTGGACCAGTTCTGGGGGAGGTGGCAAAAAGAGTACCTCCTCCAGCTCCGCTCAGCACACCGGGCAACAGAGACACGCACGAACGACTTGCGGAACGGGGATCTCGTCCTCGTCCATGAAAACAAAACGCCACGGCTCATGTGGAGGACGGGGCGGATAGAAGAAGTTCAGCGGGGTCGGGACAACCACGTGCGTTCGTGTTTGGTGCGCCTGCCTAGCGGGGTTACACTTCGGCGCGCCGTCCAGCTCCTCTACCCCCTTGAACTATCCGAGTGAACGAATTCTGCGCATCGCTGGGGGAGGGGGAACCGCTTTACCCAGTGGTATGCCGGATGTGTACAAGAGGTGGTGGAGAAAGGACAAAGTGAAGCTGGCGTTAAGATCGACTTGCGAGCAAGTGTTATGAAGCCCGTTCACGCAGCATGGCTGATTGAAGTGTATGCGGATCTCGAGAACCGCAGAGACACGATCCGAATCGGCTATACTCTGGCAGGAATTTTCTGAAGGTACCAAATAAACTTCTTGAGGTGAGCTGAATTCCGACTTATGGTGTTATTTACTTTAGGATACTTTCCATATCATATTCACATATCGCGTATAATGATATCGTTATGCTTTTTGGACGCGTGTTTCCCCGGTGTCTCAATGCCACTTTCAAGGTGATGAAGTTTTTCCCGAATTGTTCGCGGGACCAATTGTTCGCGAATCGGAGGCGGTTCGCGAAAATTAGGTCCACGCGAAAATTCCGTCGTTTACAGTATACTGTCCTTTCATTCTTCGTGTTTAAGTAAAATTCTAAAGCTGAAGCTGATCTATTTACACGGTATAATACGTTGTCTCTAAGTGTGGTAGGTCGCATAAAATACCCGTGTTTAGTTCAACTTTGCGTCGAAGTATTAAAAGTAAAATCGTGAATGTGTCCCCGAACTAAGGAATTAATTACAGCACATAAAATCATGAAATGGGCACCTCGTGGCCATATAGATCATGAAATATGGTTTACGAAATACATTTCGAAATATATACGTAAATGCGACAGAACTGTGTTAAAAACAATAAAATTCTCAGTGTCACGAAAGTTTTAGGAACACCCTTTCAGTCTATTTTTTTTAGAAACACCGAGCTGCAATCACAATGCTTGTTTTTTTTAATTAAACATTGTTTACACTTAGCACCGCGATGCATGCGACTAATCATGCAGAAAGGAGTAATCTAAATTGTTCACTCTAATCTTTACGCATCTTCGCACTCAGATCGAATCTAGCCCAAAATAGCGCTTGCTGAAGTGAACATTTTCTTATTCAGGATAAGCTGGCATAGCCTGGCTGTTGAGGTTTGCTCTTGACAAGATGCCGGTCAATTGAATTTGCAAGTTAGCATCACCCTTGCTAATTGATGATTTTAACGCGATAGCGTTAATTAGCTCATGTCACAGAAAGGCCGATGTCGGTGGCGTGAGTGGAAAATCCAGATTGGTCAATAGGGCCATGACGTCACAGCTACATGCCCTCGCGCAGGAATTTCAAACAACCCACAATGCTCACATGAAACGTGACATCACGCGTGGAATGAAAGTGATTAAAACATGACACGTAATGCGAATGAAAGTGTCGCCGTATGTCTCAAAAGATTTCACTTTATAAAATATTACCTTTGCCTTAAAGAAAAAAAATTAAGAATTTTAGGCGGGATTCGAACCCACGACCTTTCGGTTGCGAGCCAGACCAACATCTTCTACGCGGGAGGCCTCCGCAGGCGTGATCACAATCAGACCGATCGAGGCCTGTGATTGGGGAAACGAGTGCTGTGTCAGTGTTTTTCTGGGGCTCGTGTCCAATCGGCGCGTCGAAGGTCGGGGCTCGGGCCCAATAGGCGAGTTAGCGCAACCCGACTATGATGACGTTTCATAGAGGGAGAGGAGGCCACGTGGAGGCCTTCTGTCTAGGTGGTGCCGGTCAGACACGCTCCTGACTAGGCCATGCGAGGCACGCTTGGAAGGCGAATGAGAAGGCGATGCGAACGAGGCCCGTTAACGCTATTGCGTTCCACTTTTAAATGCGAAGCTTCAACGTCCTCCAAGATTTTTTTTTCGTTAATAAAAACGAAGTAGTATTTTATGTTGTAGTCGACATGGCAGCTACTTAATTGGACACTTTCTGACGGTTAGTGTGCGTAATCATCATAGTTCGACCGCCCGCCCTTGTGTTTTTTTTTTCCAACTTAAGGTCACATAAAAGTAATGTTCTCCATATAAAAGAGGCAATAGCAGACTTCGATATGTTTGAGAAGTTATATGTGTGAGGAACGCATAGATATTTAAGTTAGCTTCAAAATCAGAAATGTATGTAAGGCTGTCCCAAACCACTTACAACGTGCCAGTCGAGGATAAAAACGCCGGAAAAGATGTGCAGAGCACCTTTCACATAATTTGGGAAGGGGGGGGATTCCTTCAGGGTGGTCGGCCTTTTGTTTAAGTCGTCAAATCTTCAATTATAGTAATAAATATACGATCAATCAATTTTACTTTATAAAGTTCACATAACCGCTTAAGACCGACACGGAAGGACAATACTCTAAACTACGCAAACTGTTCAGTCTGCGTAAACGTGTTTTTTGTTCGCTGATTGGCAGCGTTAAACATCGGGTTGCAAGGTAAGCCAAAAAGGACTCTGTGCTCACATGATAGATCGGAAGGCAAATACAAAGACTGTGCGAAAAGAGAGAGATAAATAATGGTATTTTTCTAAACAATCCCTTACAGAACGCCTTACTGCAAAAAGAGATGCATAAGGATGCATGCAATAAAATTCCTAATTATATATAAATAGCGCGAAGGACAGACAAAGATTCTTAAAATCCAAATATAAAACAGATTTCATCAACTTGCATGAGCTCGAAACTTCGCGAAATACTGCCTCGGGAGGCTAATGTTATATTCAGTTTTACCTGTGATGCGTTTGGAAGGATGACGATGTTAGGCGTGGAACCAAGAGTCGGGGCTGTGGCTCGCAGCTAGCATGGCCCCGAGGAAACAAGCCTGGAGTGGGGGTACTGAAGTAGAACTTTTATATACAGTGAATATACAAGTAGCATGGTCGACTGGTTAATCGCCAATCGGCAGTCCGCAGTCGGCAGTCGGCGTGTGCCCATGTTATATAATCCTCCGAGGGCAAGGAGGCCCGCGGAGCGAGAGAAGAGCCTTCCCCGGCGTTCGAACGTTCACGTGGTGTTCGAAGTTCGGGGCGGCTGATGCAGTTTCCGGGTGTTCTTTCACCAAGGGCAGATGATGCAATCCCTTCACGTTCTTGCCCCGCTTCGGTGGCTGATGCAAGGAGTCGACGCCCTCACTGAAACACAACACCGACAGACCCACACACACGCACACGCACGCACACGCACGCCGGTGTTTCTCCTAGCGAAGGCTGGTGGTCCGAGATGGTCTCGTGGCCTACGGGAGACGTTCTTTTTGTGTTTGGAGCCCTCCTCAAAGGCCACCACCGGCCCGATGACTCAAGGGTCGGTATCGGGAATCTGAACGTGACTGTCTAGCGCCGTTGGCGCGCGCCGAGGCCCAACGTGACAATAGGCTTTGCTGCCGTTGGTGACAGGTGAAGGCCAACTCTAGGACGGAGCCAAGGGAGCCAGTCGTAACACCTGCCCTTGTTTTGGGCCCTCACTTTACAACACTATGCTTCAACAGTCATGCGCTCTAACATTTCTCTAGGCTGCCGTATATTATCGCGAGACTGCTATAAATACTGCACAACTTTACAATTAGGACATCCATCCCTAGTGTTGCGAGCATCGCATTTCACCGGAAAGATGAACTGTTTAACATGGTATGCACGTGACGTCAGCACACTATACGCTGGTGGTCGTTTTGATTTCTTTTTGCTGAGAAAATCAAATTCAATGGTACAAAATGCACGCTGCAGGAGGTTCACGCTCAGTGAAAGCCAAGGGAATAACTTGAGAACGACGCTCGTGTGAGACAGAGCAACTGCCAACGTTCGGCTGCCCATCTGAGGCCACTAGGAACTTTTTTGCTCCTTCAAGTATCCCTCCCGTACACACACGTAGTACTATGTAACGTCATAATAATAAGTCTCATTTACTCATTTCAATACTTCTATTCTTGGGGACATCTTTCCGAGGCAATTCAGCAACAACGAAAAAATGTTTGGGTGCCTCAATGATGTAAAATTGGTCGTGCTACATTTTTCGTACTTTCAGTTAATACTGTTAAGAAGCAACCCCTGGCGTTGATAGCTTGCGAAAACATCCATTCGTTTTCCCTTCCACGCAATAGCAGATGCAGAAAAAATAATGGAAAGAGACAGCTGTCGATCCCCTCCTCAACTCTCCATTTGAACAAGCGTCCACGTGATCTGACGCTAACTATATGCCGTCAGTGCTCATCATAGTCATGCGCTGAGGTTTGGAAAGCAAAAGCTTGGGCTGAGCTTCGGATATTGTTAAAGTTAGGCTATTATCATATTTAACTTAACATGAACATGAACATGTTCATGTTCATGCTATTATCATATTTAATTGAATATGAACATGAGTATGAACAGCTACATTTTCGGACTTTAACTCTTACCCATCCAGGCAGATTTCTTCCGAATATGTTTACTTTCAAATTAATTGAACACGAGCCATTACCCAAATGTTTGGCGATGCTGATTGTCATGAACCCGAACACTGGACTGGGGGTTATGAAAATCGCTTACGTGACGGTGTCACGTGACTCTCAGTGCAAAATGATGATGTCATGTTACGTCACGCTGTCAACAAGGTTAATACATCTAGTGACTTCTTCAAAATAAATCGACTTGACGCAGTGAGCCGCGTGACGTCACGGGGTCACGTGACATTACTTTACAGCATGTACTGACACCATGAGTCACGTGACAACGTGACACATGGTTAATCATAGTGTCAATACAAAAGTGCAACAAAAACCCACAATTTAACATACATTGTAATTCTGTATATGACGATTTGATGAATAAATAGAAATACAGTTGTTAATTTTTATTCCCATATATTCATTTTGTGATACTAACAAAAAAGAAGAAAAAATACCTTGAACCGTTTTGAACCGGTTACCGTTATATATTTTTTGGGGTTCGGTTTCGGTTCAGTTCCAAGATGGCGGCAAGAATTTCGGTTCGGTTCAGTTCCGGTTCGGCTAAAAATAACGGTTCGGTTCCTGTTTTCGGTTCGGTTCGGTTCCGGTTCGACACACTGTCTGGGGATGTGAAAAGCGGACCGCGAAAAAAGCGGAATCAGAAACGTCGGCGGGAGAAGAAGGAGGAAAATGATCACGGGACGACGAGGTCTCACAGGGAGATCGAAAAGGAACGCAACGAAAGACGCCACGCAGAAGAACTCCTCCTCTTTAACGAAGCTTGAGTTGTAGGTTTAGACCAATAAACAGTTTGTGTTGGGATAAACCTTGCGGTTGTCATAAAACAACAAACTTTCTGGTACCGAAAACTCGGGATTAACCACCAACGAAGCCCCCGAACGAAGAAAATGGCAACTCAAGCTACACTCGACCGACTGAGGAGCAGAAGAGCAGTGGTCCTAACGTCAACAACGAAACTCCTGATCGAAATCGACGTTCTGCTGGCCACGGAAGACACGCATACGGGTGAGCTTCAAGAAAAGTTTGAATTTCTGGTGTCCAAAGAGTCAACGTTAAAGGAACTGGACCTCGAGATAGAAGAAGTCGTGGACTGCGAATCGATAGAAGAGGAGATGACAGGCGCGGAAGTTTACCATGAAAGAATCAGCATAACGAAGACGCGATTGCGAAACAAGCTGACAGAACGTGAACAAGCCGCTGTCAGGTTATCTTTGATACAAAACACGGCCGTCAAAACTGTCACAAATCAAGGACGGATGACTACGGCAGTGAAGCTCCCGAAACTTGAGATAACGAAATTCCAAGGGGACATACAAGCATGGCAAGGATTTTGCAGCCAATTTGACTGTACCATTCACCAGAACGAAACTCTCTCAGAAATCGACAAGTTCAAGTACCTCAAAAGCTGCCTGACCGGCAAAGCTGCTGCGGCAATTGAGGGACTCGCGGTAACTGTAAAGAGCTACAAAGTTGCAATCGACCTCCTGAAGGAAAGATTTGGTCAACAGGAGCTGATAATCGAAAGCCATCTGTCACACCTGCTAGAGATAAAACCAGTCAATGACTCCAGGAACGTGAATTCACTCAGAGCGTTAAACGATGAAGCGGAGACGGGAGTTCGAAGTCTTGACGCCCTGGGGGTTCAATCGAATACCTATGGACCGATGCTCCTTACCGTTCTTCGAAGGGCCGTGCCGGCCGATCTTAGCCTGGAGTACAACCGGAGGTCCACCTCACGAACAGCGACAAAGCATAACAAGCTGAAAGACTTTCTGCACTTGATGAAAATCGAGATAGAAAGCCGAGAAAGAAGTTTATATGGGTCACGACATTCCATGCCACGAACCGAGGATCAAAGAAGCTTTCGTGCAAGCAAAGATCGGCAGAGTCGTTACCCTCCTTCTGCATCTCTACTAGCAGCGGCAGCGGGCCTGGATGAAAAAGAACTGTGTGTTCTGCAAATCAGGTGCTCATCTAACTGCGTACTGCACATCCTCAATGACCAACGACGAACGCAAGCGTTTACTGAAGGCTGAAAACCGATGTTATCGTTGCACCAAGAAAAACCATCGAGCAAAAATTGCAGAAGTGCAAAGTGGCTGAAGTGTGCGCAGTGTGCAGAGAGACACGCAAGTGCCATGTGCGACCCGAACTTCAAACCTCAGCATAAGACTACGGCGAAAGAAAAGGCGGACACCGGTAAAACATTAACTTCGTGTGGAACGACACCCCAGTCAACGCTCAAGATCACAAACAAAGAAAGGAACAGTGGAAAGCGAGTACTTCTGCAGACAGCTCAAGCCTGGGCAGAAGGTGAAAGAGAGCGTTGCCAGATTAGTCTTCTCATCGACGGCGGAACCCAGCGGACTTTTATTCGCCAAACCGTCTCCAAGAGGCTTCACCTGAAGGAATTGGGTGAGGAGGACTTGACAATTTTCACGTTTGGAGACGCAGCAACGAAAAGGAAATGCAAGTGAGTGGAACTGTGGCTCCGCAGCCAATACGACAGAAGATCCGATAGAATACAGGCCCTCGATGTTCCTCACATCTGCTCAGATTTCATGAACGACCCCTCCGAGGAACTGCGGGGACTGCTTGACGGAATGAACCTTGCGGATTTGGAGCTCGGTGGCAATCCAGGCGACGAGGGAATCAGCCTTCTCATCGGAGCCGATCACTTCTGGGACATTGTGAACGGCGGTGTCAAGCGCTCGCATGGGAAGCTAATGGCAGTTGACACCATCCTCGGGTGGGCACTACAGGGTCCCGTTACCTCTACTTCTGCGACAATCTACTCGCCAACAACTGGAGTGATGAGGGTGACTGTGTCCAAAACAAATGACGCGGAAATTTCGGCTCAGCTCAGATCATTCTGGGTACTTGAACACATAGGAATATCTGACAACGTGACGAAGGCTTCAGAGACGGAGTTGCTCAGCGAATTCAAGAAATTCGTAAAATTTGAAAACGAACAGTACCAATTTTCACTACCATGGAACGATAAGGTCGACACGCTTAAGGACAACAAAGCGGAAGAAAAGAAGGCAATGGTGCTGCAAGTAAATGCACCAGCTCTGTTTCCAGTTTTCAACTTGGAAAGGTACAACTCGTCAACCAAGGTGATCCGCATGACTGCCTGGATCAAACGTTTCGTGAAGAATTGTGCCAAGACAGCAGACAAACGAAGCGGGCCTCTCTCAAGCGAAGAACTGATAGAAGCCGAAACGTATTGGCTTACCATTGCACAAAAGAAGACTTTTGTACCAAAAATCGCGTGCTTGCGTGAAGACAAACAAGTTGACAGAAAATCGACACTCATGAATTTGAACCCATTCCTGGACAGCGACGGATTGGTTCGAGTGGGTGGACGATTGCAACACAGTGATAACAGCGAGAATGTGAAGCACCCAATCGTCCTTATTACTAATCACCCTTTCACCACCCTTCTCATTGCTGAAGAACACCGTCGGCTGCTCCATGCTGGGGTTCGAGACACGTTAGGACGGCTACAGGAATCCTACTTTATCATCAGAGGACGACAAGCCGTAAAGAAAGTAATTCACAGGTGTTTCGCCTGCCGAAAACAAAGTTGTTTGCCCGCATCCGAGCCCATGGCTCCCTTACCGGTGGACTGAGTCACAACAAGCGACACTTTCAGCATCACGGGGGTGGACTTCGCAGGACCTTTGATCTGCCATCAAAGGAAAGGAAGCAGCAAGTGTTACATCGCTTTATTCATGTGCGCTGTTACACGGGCGGTCCACTTGGAGCTGGTGAGTGACCTCCCCTCCGCACATTTTGTTGGATTTCAAGCGTTTTGTCGCACGACGCGGGATCAGCACGACAGTATATTCTGTCAACGTTTTAACATTCAAAAGAACGTCGAAGGACCTTGGGCTAATCTTCCACGCAATCAGGTCTGAAGATGTGCAGGTATACTTCTCCAATCACAGAATCCGTTGGAAATTTATTGTCGAGAGGGCTGCATCAGGCACGTATCCAGGGGGGGGGGGCATGGGGCCCGGCCTCCCCCCCCATATCTTTGATTTTGCTGGGACCTCCTCTCCCCCCATCCCCTCAAACAGCATTTTGTCATAAGAGGCCCCCCCCCCCCCCCCCCCGAAACAAAATCCTGGCTACGTGCCTGGGCTGCATGGTGGGGCCGATTTTGGGAAAGAATGGTGCGATCCGTCAAGGTTTCTCTGCGCAACGTGTTGGGACGCAGCAGCTTGGATTTTGAGGAATTAACGACTGTCCTGGTCGAGGTCGAGGCCGTCATAAATTCTCGCCCTCTGACGTACGTGTACGCCAACGCCGAGGAACCAGAGGGGCTTTCCCAGCTCACTTCCTAGTGTGGAGGAAACTAACAAGCCTTCCGCCACATCGACTACCAACGGAAACGCTATCAGCTGGAGATCAGCTTGCTCGAAGATAGAAATACCACACTGCGGTGGTGGACAATTTCTGGGGACGGTGGCGGCATGAGTATCTGCTCGAACTAAGGTCAGCGCACCTGGTCAAACCGACTGCCTCGTCGGGACTTCAAGCTGGTGACCTTGTTCTTCTAAACGAAGACCGTCTACCAAAATACACGTGGAAAACCTGCAAAATAGAGGAGACCATTCAAGGAAGGGACGGCCGAGCAAGACGTGAGCACGTGCTCACGTGCTCGTGAGCACGTGAGCTCACGAACAGGAGCACGAGCACTGGACGCCAGACAGACGGACGGACGGACGGACAAACATGGCTAACCCCTAAGGAGCTTCGCCCCTAAAAAAATAGTCTAGTTCGTCTCATTGAGTTATCGGCCGTACCTCCACCGCTGCCGATAGATGGCGGAAGAAGTGGCGGCGCGCCCTTGTCTTGGAATCCTGGGTATGTGTCAAAACAAAACGACAACCTGGGAAGCAGTTTTTATAGTTTGACTAGGTGCACAATTCGACCCTTCTTGAGAGCATTACATTATGGGGTTTTCGAATATTGATTAGAATTGAATAGCGGAACGTACGTTTGTCCTACCTTCAACGCAGCAAAAAAAGACAGAATACTGTGACTTTCGCTCGTACTGCGAAGTTTTCTTTGTGATACTGAGTGAGCGCTACTGATTTGAACCACTTTGACCTTCCTTTCTTCTTTTTTATTTTGTTCGTCAGTGTAATAATAACAATAACAATAATAATAATAATAATGATACTTTTTGTTGCATTTAAAGTACACATACAAAGACAGGCCAGCCAAAGCCTCATTGGGCTTGTCTGGCAGCGTCTGGCAGTCAGCAACCGAAACACTCAAACACACACAAATAGAGTACATAAGTTAAAAACGAAACGAAATCAAAACCGGAACCAAAATCAACCCGGGGGGGGGGGAGTGTTCTACCTTAATATTTCTTAGCGCTTTCTTCAGTTTATACCTTGTTGTGGCGTTAATAGCACACGAAGGGAGTTTATTAAAGCATGCTGGGACATAGTACAATCGGGTTCTTTACCATATCTTGTGAAACACGGAAATGTCCAATATCGCTCTATCGGTCTGAGATTACGGGCAGAGACACTGTCTTAAGACTGGAAGCCCCAAAATGTCTATGCACGACAGTTTCAATCAATAATGAGTTGAAATCAGGCATAGATAAAGTCGCGAAGACA
The DNA here is from genome assembly GCA_037355805.1 of Ixodes ricinus. Taxonomy (NCBI): domain Eukaryota; kingdom Metazoa; phylum Arthropoda; class Arachnida; order Ixodida; family Ixodidae; genus Ixodes; species Ixodes ricinus. The sequence goes on from JAZHYW010004902.1 coordinate 76,371, forward strand.
TAAATATTTTTTCTCAAGGCCTAAGTCATAGGAAATGTTATTTGACATAGATGACAAAACGTAGAATTGTGTTAATTCTGGTTTGCCAACGTTGGGAACATGACCGTACACAGATATGCCATAACGGAGTGCATTGTAGCCTAGGGCATTAAACAAAGGAGCTGCTTTTTCGAAGCATTAACAATAATTAAATTAGCTGCAAACCTGTCCATAATTTGAATCGCAGCAGCGTGCAGAGAAGAAATTGCATCTAAAAAATTGGTCGCTCTGGAAAAAATAACCGTATTGTCAGCGTATTGAAGCAACGAAACTGGCACAGCGTTGTGGAGGTCATCAACTTAAATATTGAACAATAATGGGCTTAAAACGCATCCCTGCGGTACACCAGCTTTGATTGACAAAAATGTGCTCTGAAAATGCCCAATTGAAAGTTTGAAACATAGTGTCTTCGATCCCTTAGGGAATTTTCAAAAAGTACTAAAAAGGAGCAACGAAATCCTAATTTCGAAAGTTTCTTTAGCAACAGTCGATGGTAGGCTGTCAATTGCTTTGCTGACGTCCAAAAACAGTGCGCAGGCAACCTGATTCCATTCGAAAGTTGAATTCAGTTTATCAGAAAAATCCTCTAGAATCGTCCGTGTTCCTCGACTTTGAATGAACCGATACTGATGAGGTAAAAGAATACTGTGTTTGTCTAAAAAAACTTCCCATAGTAATGTTTAAATGCTTCTCTAACACCTTACTAATAAAAGGTCAAAATTGAAATAGGTCGCCAATTTTCTACGTTTCTACGCGCACCACTCTTATAAAGCGGAGTAACTACCGCAGTTTTCATTTGTATCGGAATGATTGCCCTTAAGATAACATTATTCAAAAGCGAAAGGAGGACATGCCTAAGTACGTCAAAATGTCTGCGTAACTCATTAATTGAGATGCCATTAATGGCCGGAGCCTTGTTAGGCTTAGGGCTAAAAATAATTAACCAAAGGTCGTTTTGCGACAGATAAGGGCAAGAAAGCCTAGTCTAACACATTATTTTGTAAAGAGCAGGAGTCTGGGTGTTGCTTGGTAATGTTCGACACCCGAGAAAAAAAGTTGCTAAAATCATTTTCAACACTTTGTTCATCAGAAGAAAAAAAAAACAAAAAAACAAATTATCATTAGCCGAGGACTTCTTAGTATTGCTCAGGTCGTTGATCAAAGACCACGTTTTTTTAATGTCGCAACGAGAGTTGCTAATTTTCTTTCGAAAATGAACTCGTTTGGCGAGACGTGTCATGGCATCCACCTTGTTTCTACTTTGTTTAAAAGTCGACCGCAGCACGTTGCAACTGGGGGAGCGCTTTGATTGTACCCAAAGCAGGTCTTTTTCCTTGATTGCTGCTACTATTGCAGCAGTCATTCATTTCTGGTTGATATTACGTTGCTTAATCTTCACAGTACGAGTAGCTGCCTGGCGAAAGAGATGAAGTTTTGCTACTAAGTGCCCGTAAGTGCCGGCAGGTGACACTGTCAATAGAAACGTGTCCCAATCATTCTTTGTCACCAGCTTATCAAAGTGTCTGTGGTCAACACTTGAGACTTCCTTCCTAGGGCTGGTAGTAGTCGAAGAATGAGATAACGGGGTTACAGAGCAACATACAAAATAATGATCTGCAAGTTTAGTTTCTACCGTTGCTGATTTAACTTCCGACTTGTGGGTCCGAAAATTTATGTGGTGAATACCAAATACGGCCAGCCTGCCAGATAAGAACGCCTTTTCACTGGGTTTAGGAAATGTAGTTTATAGTCCCCATTTTGAGTCAATACTGATATAGTCGGCAACTATGGGTATTGAATTTGTAAGATGAAGTATATCGATATTTCTATCACCAATTACACACACGTATTCTTCACATGAAATGGTGGAGAGAGCTGTATCAAGTTCTGCTAAAAACAAGCGACCATTACAGCCCGGATGGCGATAGACTGACAGTAAAATAAGCGGTAACAGAGGGGTACTTAAGCACAGTGCAGTTACTTATGCTTAGATCCCTGCATATCCGCGGATTATCCGCGGATATCCGCAGATATCCGCAGTCAACTGGCGGATGCGGATAATTAATTAGATGGATTTTGGCGGATTGCGGATCGGATACGGATGTCAGGGGCTGCGGATGCTGATATCCCCGGATCCGGATCTAAATTTTTGCCCGGTGACATTCAGTCCGTCGACTGACGTTTCATCTACAGATCATTTCATCGACATGCGACGTTTGATCAAAAGGCCTCCCGTGTTCGTTTCATCGAAAAACCTGAGACGTTTCGTCGCACACAACCCTGTTATTTTCGTAACAATCTTTTTGCGTCTCGCCCGGATTACAGGGGGAGGGCGACATATGGTTTGGTTAAGCACGCCTTAGTGAATCGCGCGCTAGCTTTTAGCGGCTTAAAGAAGAAATGCGTTGTCGACAAAATGTCGCAGGGGCATGGGCCCACCAAACGTACAGCGTCGACGAACCGTGTGTCCATGAAATCTATGTCCATGAAAAGTTGTCAACGGAATGTATTTCCACAAAACGTGTTTCGAAGAAACGAAAGGGATCCTAAGATCTGATTCTTACTCAAGATCGCTTCAGTTAGTGCACTTCATCTCGTCAAAAATGCTATCTATAGAAAAAGTAAAAGTAAAGAATGCAGGGCATCAATCGTCCCGAGAAAGCTAGTTCTTTGGCAGAAAAAGAGCGGAAAACTTTCTCAGGCAAACAAAACCTCAAACGAACAAGTCACAAGAAAGTAGAAAAAACCTCCCCTCTCCGCAGAGAGTGGTGTGGTAATGATACCAAAAATAAAAGAAGTGCTTCGACAGCGAGCGCGACCCTGTGGCGCTACGGTTTGCAAAGTTTCGGAACACACGCATATAGGCAGCCCTTAAATTGCCTGTTTCTTTTTTGTATGCTTAGAGTTCTAGCCAAGAAAGTCTGGTAGTTCAAATTCGTCCGGTTACGACACCAGGGCGTCAGCGATGCCAGCGGCTGCCGCGCGCAAACTCCGTAACTGCCCCGAGCAAAAAAAAAAACTTTTTTAATATAGATATTTTGGCGCCTGCAGGCCGCGATTTTTCTCGAACAACACGTTAGTCGATCCGATCAGGCCTTGGACTCAGACTTAGCGGCGCATCTGCCCGCTGGCTGACACGAAACACCGTGAGACTCAAGGCGGCTGCATGCGCTCGGTAACATCACAGAAAGGAGGATTTTGTCTTCCTACCACTGCTTTTCCTCCTCTTTCCGAACTTTTTTTTTATGACCGTTTTTTTTAGGCGTTTAGACTTCCGATTCCGCGTGCGGCGGGGAAGAACGCGGTCGGCGTGATTTCCGTTGATTTTGCTAGTCTAAATGTATCGTAACCTCTGGTGGTTAGCAAGAACACCGACATGGTTCCACATCTTGCGGGTGCGGTTCGGATACGGATACAAAGTATACGGATGCGGATCGGATACGGATTCAATAATGTAAAAAGTTTGGGGATGCGGTTCGGATGCGGATACAAAGTCTGCGGATGCGGATCGGATGCGGATACTCAAACTGTTATCCGCGCAGGGCTCTACTTATGCTTGAATAAAGGAAAAACTCAGGTCAGACACTGACCAAATGTATTTTGTAAATACTGCAGTACCCCTCCCCTTCCTTTGGGACGAGTGTAAGAGAACACTTGATATCCTGGTATCGAATAGTTAAAAAATCATCCCGCAGATACTTGATTTCAGTAATAACGAAAATATCAAAAAGAGAAATAAACGGAGAGATTGAAACAAGAAAGTGATCCCTGTGTTTCGTAATACTACGAATATTAACATGGGTGACACACAAGGAGTTGCACACACAATTTGTAAAAAAACTTGTGAACTTCCGCAAAGGTTGTACACGAACGGAAACTCTCAGAATCCATAAACTAAGCAAACCGAAAAGCCAACTGCCCCGTCATACACTACCCAGGCAGCACACAATATTGGAGCGATATTCGCCTCGGGTCGGGAAAGTTGTGCGAGTACTACCGATATTTGCGTTGTATCGGGAAAATCGTGCCGGTACTATTCTGACGCAGCCGATATCGATGGAATATTGTTATATTCCGCCGACGCATCCGGCACACAAACCGGTTTTCTTTGAATATCGTTTCTGAATCGGCAATAACTGCGGAGTACTAGGCATTTTCGGCCGATTCGAATATGATATTGAAAGAAAGCCGGTACCATTTTGACATGGCCAATGTCGGTGGAATATTTGTTATATTGCGTCGACGCAATTCTGATATATCGTTTGTGAATCGGCAATAACTGTGCAGTATTAGACACTTTCGACCGATTCGAAAATGATATTGAAAGAAAATGACTTCCATTTTCGGTTATAATTCGAGGTCTTTTATTTCAGCGATCTGCGAGAGATTTACAACAAAATTAGATACACCCGAAATATGCGACAGCGTTAAATCGGGCACCAATTGTTCTAAACAAAAATCGGTATAACTGATTAAAGACGAGCTAGAACACACAATTTAGTTATAGTGATGAAAATAAGAGTGACTTTGCAACATATCACCAGGATGCCGAACAATGCTCGGGGGTTCGACATAAGGGGGTTATCGCTACGTGAACGCGGCTATGCGCAGCACGGAACTCGAGGTCTCGTGCTGCGGCTATGCGTATTACTGGAGTGCCCTCATCTTTCCTCGCGCGATGTTTAGTGTTTTTAAGCCAAACAAATCTGTACCCATGCTCCTTTCCCTTTGTTTTCGCCAACCAGAACAGTTCTCTGTTTGCTTGGGTGAGGTTATCATTAGGGCTGGGCAATTCATCGATTATCGCTTCCGATTAGTCGATTAAGACTTTAATCACGATCAAATATTTTAACCGGTATCTCGCTGGAAAGTTTGGGTTTAAAGTAAACTCCAGCGGTGAAGTTTTTAACTCGAAGGAAGTCCACTGCATCATCTGCAACAAGCCGTTTTTGTACAGTGGAAGCGTAAGTTCGCTTCAGTATCACCAACGAGCGAAGCACCCATGTACGCCGCTGCAGCAAGGACCATCCGCCAAAACGCAGACAACAATCAACGCCTTCTCATCAAGGCCCATTTCTCTGAAAAAAGAAGAAAGCATCGCCCAAGCCCTGACTTCTTGTCTTCCTGTCGGAGAATGTAGACAAACTTCTTTGTCTTCGGAGCTGGAGCAAAAATATGTGTCTTTGAATCGTTGAACTATATATGTATCCTCAATTCTAAATGTCCTTTTCGCAGAGTAACAGGGAGTAAAATAAGTCTTCAAAGGCAAGACGAGTTCTTGCATGCTTTTTAATATATTATTTATAAAAATCAACGCAACCGGTTAATCGATTAATTAATCGACTAAATGGTGGCGATTAATCGGGTTAAAATTTTTAATCGACGCCCAGCCTTAGTTATCATTAAAAAACAGCAACTGGTCACCTCCTTATTTTCGGCTTCCGCAATTTGCCTCGTTCAGCCATCCATGTTTCCTTTATGCCAACCGATGCGATTCTTATAAGAACTATTGGGAAAATTAAAAGCGCGAAAGACAAGGACAAGAGAGAGACTACACAGGACAAGCGCGGTAAGCGATGCATTGTTAAGATATCGGACGACTGGAATGCTGGAAGGCCTAGATTTTGAGACAGATATTTTAGCCTTGCGGTTGAATGCTCTCTGGGAACGAAAGGCAGACCATCAATTTCCATATTGCAACGACGGCTGTACTGTTGTGTGTCGTTTAACTCTTTTAGTCGAGAAATTTCCCGCGACTGGTCTTCCATCGAGGCCCTGACTGGGCAGATCTCTTGTTGCAGATCCTTTACCGATTCTTGGTTAGTCATCTCTATGCAAGTACCGAATCATAATTCGAGCTAAAAGTGTCAACGGTTGTTTGAAGTACGCTGACCGTGCTGCGAAGCTCGTCCACAACCGGCTTTAATGTCAACAGTTGGTCGACCTTAGCCGGAAGAGGCAGAAGGGTTTTGACACTCGTCTTTAAAGAAAGGAGTTGGTTAAGCGTGTCACTTATTGAAGTCAACTGATCAGAGACAGTAGTGGCTTGACCCTGTTGAATCTTGTCCGCCTGATCGGCGGCGTGCACTGGGACGCTACTACCAGCTCCGCAACCTGAGCGAAGCTCACCGGTACGCCAAGTGGGGCACCTCCAGCTTTCTTTTCTAGATGCATCCATTGCTAAAAACATACTCTCTGCAACGCCGGAGCAGGATTTTCCAAGGTGGTAACCATTCTTGTCGGTGCACTTCAAAAACCTTTCATCCATGGGAAGCGGATTAGCACATTTAAGACACTCCATGGATGACATAAAAACGTATCTACCAAATAGGTATGTAAACAGTTATAATCAAGTAGCGGCAAAGGAACAAAACAAAACACTGTGCAGTCGGCGGCAGAACAAGTGGCAGAGTTTGAAACAGAGTGACCATTGGGCTCACCTGTACAAAAATGTCGAGGTTAGCTCTTTGCAACGAATCGCCGCCGACTAGAGTGGTTGCTGTTCCAGGAGCCGCTTTGTGGACGACGTTGCACCGAGACCGACGTAGCACGCCAGGCAGTTGACCTTTGCTGTAGACAAGCACAGCGATGACATATGTAGTCTCAATACGTGATGTTAGCAGGTTTCAGCGATCGGGTCATTATCTTGTCAGTTGTTCCGAGATGATTCCGTGGTTGTCGCCTGTACAGAAATTTCGAGGTTAGCTCTTTGCAACAAATCGCCACAGACTGCGGTAAGGCAGCTGTAAATAGTGTGCATGTTGTGTCTGCTGCGTTGGCGGGTGTGTGTTCTTTTATTGTTTATTTCTGCTCCCGACGCCGTCGGCTCAAGTGTTCGGAGCGCGTGGCGTGCATCCTGTCGGCTGCGCCAGTAAAAGTTTCTTTTGGTTCTTTGTAATAGTCTGATGACGATGGTCCTTGGCGTCTTCCATTGGTGACGTCAAATCCAAGAGCCGTTAGATGGTAGACGTTTTCAAAATGTTCATTAGGCCGAATATTTACTGATAATGTACGTTCGTTTCTCGTATAGAAAGTCAGGGACCCGGCATCATTGCTGGGCGTTAGAAGTCCGCGTGAGAACTCCGGTCCTACAAGAATCCAGTTCCCTCGCCCGGCACGGGCCAGGTAAGGAAATGTCCTTCTCCTCTCTCTGGCCAGGACCGACCAATAATTTTAAAACCGAACGAGAGCACGTGGTGCACACCTGTCCAATAAACACCCGACAGTAAATACAACACCCCGTCAGTTCTTCAACCGCCTGAACCTAATTCCTCGTCTAATCGGCCCGTGCATTGCTTGCTGCCTGGCTGGCGCCTGAGCGCCGACTGCGCGGATCGGGTAACACGCGCCCAACGAACACCTGAGCCGACGGCGTCAGGAGCGAAAACAAATAATAAAATAACACACATCCGCCGGCGCAGCAGCCACAACATGCACGCCACAGGCTCCAAACACTCGAGCCGACGGCGTAGGGAGCGAAACCAATGAATACCAGAACACAAACCCGCAGACGCAGCAGCCACAACATGCAGGCTATTTACCGCGAGCAGTTTGACAGCACTTCTAAGCGCAAGGACGAGGACCTGACGCAATTTGCGTTGCGGGTAAGGACGTACCTGAGTTACTACTTGCGCGCGAGGGAGGCGGAGAGTAAGGAAACGATGCTTGGGTTGCTAGTCGCTGATCGGCTGAAGGAAAGTCTCAACCCGGACAGACTAGAGTACGGTCTACTAAGCGAGGGCGAGACATGGCTGAGAGCGCATGAGATGGCGAAAGTTTTGCAAACATACGATCAGGCGGAGAGCACGAAACGTGATGCCAGGGGCGGGAAGTCAAGGCACGAAGACAACGAACTCGCACCGAGCCAAACTCATAATGGCAAGACTGGACACGCGCCCCGGTGTTTCCTCTGCTAAGAGCCAAGCCATCTTGCTAAGGACTGCCCACGCCGATCTAAATATGAGGGTTCCAAAAAATGAAAGACGTTTACAACTCCGTGTAATGCCGAATAAGACAGCAGCACTTGAGGAGGAGGAGGAGGGTACGGAGGGGACGACATGCCCCTCCACCTCTACCGTGCCCTCTCCACCTTCCTCCTCACCTACTCCTCTCGTGCTCCTTCCGCTCTTCCTCCTCCTCTGCTCCTCCTCCCTCCTGCTCACTCACCCTCCTCCCTCTTTCTCCTCCTCCTCCACCTGCTCCCCATCCTCCCCTCCACCTCCTTTCTCCTCCCCTTCCTCCCTCCTGCGCGGTGCCTTACGGAAAACATCCCATAATGGAACGCGCGTCACCGCGGTGCATTATGGGACGTTTTCCGTAATGCACCGCGCGGTTACGCCGACGCCGACGGCGACGCCGCTCTAGCCGGAAACGGGCGCAGCTCTGATCGAAAACAACCAAATCCTTTGCCCACAATCGAAGGGTGCAGCGATGAGAACACACGGGCGGAAGGCGATGAGCCGAGAGGTTTGGTCGCAAGACTTGCCGGGGAGGTTGACGAGGTCCCAACATCTAAACTTTGACACATCAAACTGTTCTGCGTGGACGTTCCGACCAATGCAATTCTCGATACAGGCTATGAGATCACTGTGGTCAGGGAAAGTCTGCTACCCACAGAGGTAAAAGAACCTTCAGGAACCGTGAAACTTCGTGTCTGCGTTCGGACAGGCAATCGTCGCGAAGCTTGCCCACCTACCGATTAGACTCCGATCAGATGTCACAGGTGCGGAACGTACATCGGTGCACTTGGTATGTGCACTATCAGACCAGCTCGCTCCGGAGGTATATTGTCTACTCACCAGAGAAGACTGGAAGCTTCTGGGAGAGGATGGGCACTTCGAGCGAGATGACGCCGTATCTGTCACAACAGGGGTCCCTATCGTATGGAATGAAGGCACCGCTAATAAAGAAGGTGAAGGTTCGACGACCTTCGCTTGCAGGGCCGCGGATCGTGAGAAGCACAACGGCGCGTACGAGGTGGCCAATGTTCGAGACGTGACGGCTCACCGGGTTGTGTTTCGCGATGAGCAACGGCGGGACCAAAGTCTAAACAAAGCGTACGAGGACGCGCGGAAGGGAGAAGGGGCATGTTCCTCTCGAATGAGCTACTCTATCAGAGTGACTCGATCGCGGGAACTGAAGTGGATCAGCTAGTGTTGCCGAGATCGAAACGAGAGGGAGTGCTGCAGCTGGCTCACGACTGCCTATGTGGCGGCCATTTGGGACCGAAATAGAAAAAATGACCGCATCTCCACGTGGCGAATGATGTTGATTGGGGCGTAGCTCTGGCTGTGCTGATGATACTGATGTTATTGTTCATAGGTAGTGCTGATGGTGCTGATCTTTTTTTATTGCTCATAGATAGTGCTGAGTTCCGGGTTGCGTTTCGACTTCATTATTACTGCTTTATGGTCGGTGAAATGCAGAGCCAGCGGTTCTTCTAGCGGATCAGCTTGGATCCGCTAGGAGCCGTGGGAACGCATCTTCACCACTTAAGTCAACGGTCGATGTCAGAAAGAGAAAGTGTATTATGGAACGTGGTTATATACGCATTTAAGCATTTTACCGCAGCTCCTTCTCGTCTATAAACGTTGAGCCAATGCATGCAAAGTTTAACGCGATTATATACGCATTTGACCACAGCGCCCTTTCCTGTATAGACGTTGAGGGGCTACATGCAACGTTTCATCCATGACAGAAACCCCAGCTCTTGAGCTACTGCCACATCTCAGAGCCCCCTACTCATCCCGCAGTCGTGGCCGAGTGGTTAAGGCGATAGACTAGGAATCCATTGGGGTCTCCCCGCACAGGTTCGAATCCTGTCGACCGCGCAAATATGTTTTTTTTTTTTATGTGAGCACGGACGGACGGACGGACGGACGGACGGACAAGGCTAGACGCTAAGGAGCTTCGCCCCTAAAATCCCGCATTACAAACAGCTTTTACTGGCCTCGACTCGAGCGTGACGTTACAGAACACTGCAAGACTTGTCATGAACGTCAGACTCGTTCTGAGAGAAGACAAAGGGACCAAGTTCCCATTACTCCGTTTACAAGACCCGATCACTTTTTCCTGGTCGTCAATGTCGATGTCATTGGTGCCATGGACGCTCCGACGGGAAGGGGCCACAAGAACGCTTTGTGCGTGGTGGATTTCTGTAGACGCTGGCCAGAGGTTGTTTGCCTACGCTTTCTGACAGCGAGGGCCACGTGTGACGCTCCTCTCGAAATTTATTCTCGCACCGGCGTGTCCGAGATCATCTGCTCAGACCAAGGGACGAACTTTACAGCAGAGCTGACAAGTTGATGCTTGAAAAGTTGGGATGCGATCTGCGATGTTCCACTCCAGAAAACCCAGAAAGCAACAGAGCGGTGGAGCGGTGAAGCAGCGTGCTGAAAAATATGTTGTTTCAGGTTATGGAGAGGAATACCAGAAAGTGGGACAAGTTAGTCCCGTTCGTCTTATGGGGCTACCGTGAGGTGCCCCACGACACGACAGGGCTTCCTCCTTCCGAATGTTTTATGGCAGGAACCCAATCGGACCACTTGTGGTACTCCAGCGCACCAGGGAAGGCGACGTGAGCGTGCCCGACTCGTTAAGAGAAGCACCTGCGAAGTAATTGCGACAGCTGCGCGAGCAGGTGGAGGTGGCCGCTTAGGTCGCCGGGCTTACTGTTAGTGTGCAGCAGAGAAACTAAGCAGAAAGGTACAACCGTACCGTGCGCGAGAGATATTCCAAGTCGGGGATGGTCCTGAGCCAGAGAATGGTCCTGAGCCTGAGAATGTGGCGGCAATCTAGGGTTTGGAAAGACCGCGGACTAAGAAAGAGCTCAGAAAAGTGCTCGGACTTTGCGGTTACTACCTCAAGCATGTC